>JAPYZA010001912.1:0-34219 GCA_030522685.1 Eupelmus azureus
ATATAATCGCTCAATCATAGTATTGATTACAAGCCAAATTACATTAAATTCTTCAACATGCCACAACTCCAATTAATATTTAGACAAGATGCTGAAACCTGAAACGGTTATCCAGTATCCACAATTTGGTTTGTCAATTCTGAGCTCATACCACTTTTGCTTTTTTATTCTTTTTGAAAAAAAACACAATTATTGCTCTATCAAAAAATATACACAAAAGTAGTAATAATACATTTACTAAGACTTCTTATGTAATATTATAGACTTTTTCAAATTTCTACGAATTTAACAAAAGAGGTGAATCATCGATTGTTGCTCAAAAGCTACGGCTTTTATCTTATCATGTTTTCATTTTATTTTTTTGCATTCTAGCTTAGATCATTTTTTGATAACAAGCATTTACGCTCTACCGAAGAATTACAAGAAAATAAGTTTCCAACATCTACCTTAAATAATTAAAAAGTACATCCTTAAACAAAAATACATAAATACGCCAACTAAAATGCAATTTTAACTAAAAAATTGACCGTTCCAACCAACCCTCCACCCACCACACCACACATTTTCCCAAGCCAAAGAGAACTTCCAAAAAAGAAAAAAACCCAACGTCCACCCTCATTTATTTATCCAGCTCCCGTCTCTCCTCTCAACCTCGCCTCTCGCTCTTTTCTTTTCCCCCCGGACCCAGGGCCGAGAAACGGATAAACGCCGTGAAAAAAGAGCCGCGCGACCGACATTATATGTGGCATTAACATACAAAGTATGTCAGAGTCCCAACGCAGCTCTCCGCGGCCTCTAACGTAGCCTCGCGCCCGCCGCCGCTTTCGCATACTCACTGCTGCTCTTTCTTTCTCTCTGCGTGCGCGTCTTTTTGCCCGTGCGTGAAACTCGCGGCAGAGAAGAGAAAAAAAAAAGAGGAGCGTATAGCGACGCGACTTCGTCCGAGACTGCATTCGACTGCGGAGCAAAAGAAGTAGCTTATGCGGCTGTCGCGGAGATCGGGGGACGGGCGTGGGTGCATCGATGGCAAGATAAGCTTGGGGAAATCAAAGATTTTAGTCTTGGTGGAGGTGGCTGGGCGATGGGTGATTTGAAAAAAACTGTTTTGCTTGTGTTCTTGCTCTGTGTGTTGTAATTGTGAATGGATATGGTGATAGTTTTGGATTCATTTTTTGCCGGTTTATATTGAATAATTGAAAGCAAAAAATGAGATCAGGCAAAAAGAGATAATCGATATTTATGTACGCGGGGATCTCGATAAATAACATTAGAGCCGTAAGTACCTATAACTGGAGGTACCCGCGCAGCATCGGAAATGCAACGAGTAAAAAAAAGGAAAAAAAAAAAGACTAGCCCCTCCGCGAGGACTAAAACCGGGAGAAGAGAGCGAGGGAGAGAGAAGAACGGGAGCGCACAAGAAAGAGCGAAGGAAAAAGCTCGCCGCGAAGTGAAGTGAATCGATGGCCAAGCGAGAGAGAGAGAAAGAGAGAGAGAACGAGAGGGAGATGAAAAAAGGAAGATCGGTAGCAGCCATGAATATAAAGAGCGCGAGAAAAGGGATAAAGGTGGACAACTAGGAAGAGAGGGCATAAGGGAGCCCGAGCGGCAGAGAGAAACGAAAGAAAGGAGAGCGCGCGTACGTCTCTCTCTCTCTCTCTTTCGCTCTCAGTATACGTGTGTGTGTATAAGAAAAAGTAAAAGATGAATAGGAAGAAGAGCGAGAGGCGGGAGGGCGACCCACAAGACACAAAGCGCGTTTACGCTATATATCCCCGGCGAAGCGACTCCTCTCTCTTTCTCCGGCAAAAAGGAAAAATCACGCACATAAAACGCCGTGCGGCGAGATTCCCCCAGGCTGAGCGCGTGTCGCCGTATATACGGCCGCCTAGTGGACTCCCGGTCGCTACCGAGCGCAAGCTTATCGCTGCCGACGATATTATATACGATTTTGTCGCCGAGAGAAAGAGAGAGAGAGCGCCGAGGATGTATAGATTTACGGCGCGCGGGCGGCTTTTGACTTTTCGCTTTTGAGAAACGTGACTTTTGAGATTGCCGATTTATGGGGTGGCGTCGCGAGATCGAGAATGGTACTGTGGGTATGGTGTTGAAATGGTCTGGATGAGAGGTTTGCGAGAGTGGAGTTGGGAATGGTTTATGAGAGGGGGTTCGTTTGAGTTTAGTATAGTTTTGGATTATGAAGGGTTTGATGAAAAAATCTTAAGATGAATTTAATTCGCTTTATTTTTATCGATTGCGTACCTCTTAGATGAAGCTAAAAGGAATTGTGTATATTTTCAGAAAAGCTGAGAAAAATTAAAATTCATAACAACTCATAAGAAAATCGATTAACACGCAAAGTCGACATTCTTTACAAGCTACCTGAAAACGCCGATAATAGATTCAAATAACCAGCAACTTGCGCAAGCTGCATTAACAATGAACCGCTCGCGACGCCACATCAACACATTTTTTCCTCAGCTTTATCTCTTTCCTACATCCATTATTACCCCGTTTCATTTGTTCGCGGTCTCCCGCAACTCCACTCCTCTCCTCTCTCCCATCTTTAGCGCCACTAAACTACCAATCATTTTTTTTGTCCCTCCGATCTTCTGCACATCCGATTCACCGTCTCTCCTATACGTATATAAATCCAGAATCGTCGGCGGATCATAGGCGAAAAATGAACGTTTAAATTAGAAGGGCCCAGCGCTGAAACTGGTCCGGCGAATAATTAGATGCGTTTTAACGATCGCCCGATGAATCTCCTGGAGATGCTATCGGCCAAGCGCGCGGCCCGCCGAGCGAGCGCCGATTCTTTTCGATCGACGCGCCCGATTGCGCGCTCTTTCGAAGTCCAGGCTCTTTTAGGGGACGGTAGAGAGGAGCCTTTTTTCTTTTTGCTTTCATCGTTTTTTCAGAGGGAGAGAGGAGCGAGGCTTGAGGCGGCTCGGAATCGCGACTAATATACGCGAAAACGATTATCGAGGAGATAAGGTTTAAACGTGAATTTGAAATTATTAAAATAAACAGGGGACGCTGTGGTTCGGTGGATTAAGTTTATAATTGAGGAACATTGAAATTGTGGTGAATGCGTTAATACGTTTTTTTTTTGAGAGATTCGATTTACTTGAAGCACGTAGTTTGGAATTGTTTAAGTAGTTTCAGACGAGATTAACAAGACCTCATATGGTCGGTTGAAAGGAAACAGGTTTCTTGTCATTCGTGCGCTAAAAAATGTGATTACTCAGGTGGGAATTAGAAAAATTATAGTTAGGCTAAGAGCTAAAAGATGTACAATTTATTTAAGTGATGATATTTTTTATTAAACTTTAAATTGAGAATTTAAATTTAGAGATTTAAAAATTCTATTTCTAACTTCTTTTGACACAGAAATATTTATGTAAATATAAATATGGTAATGAAATATACTCTTGATTTATAGCATCTCTTAACGTTCATTTAAATAATCACTTTTCTGAGCGTTTATACAAGTAAAATCTTTTTTCTTATCAACCGACGATATTATGGTTCAATGTTTCTAATTATGTTTTACACTATACTTTATAATTTTTTGTTATCTTGTTTTTATAAAAATCTTAGTTATTTTTTAAAATTTGAATGTCACTTTTGAAACTATAATTAAAATTGATGATTGTTTAATAAATAAATCTGTAATAAGAAATATAATTATTTCTAATACAATTAATAATATAGCTTAATCACAAATTAACAAAATCATTAATCCTTTTCAAATGAGTATTTATTTTATGTGTGTATTTCTATATACAATTTATTTTATATAATTCAACACTTCATATAAAATGTTATCACAAAACAAGAAACACTATGTAGTTATCTTTATACCTGATCTATGTGCTACATGTATGTTCTTACAAAACTTTTAAAATGTAAAAAATTCGTAGAATTATAAAAATATTTTTAAAATTTTAAAAGTATTTCTTATCACGTTCGCGATTAAGTGAAGTACATACTGCTATTTGCTTTTAATAAAATGTTTAAAAAATAAAATATTTTTGCTAAAATCTAACACCAACATCAAGGTGTTCCTACTTATTTAACATAAAAACTAAAAACTGTAAATATTACACAACAAACAAATCTAATATATAATTCCTGCATAAAATTATTAATAACTAAATCTGAATTTCAAATACTCTACATAAATATTCTTGGAAGTCTCCTTACTCACTTAGATCTATTAATTCGAAGTAAATAACCTTTTGACGAAAGCACTCCTCGACATCTTAAATGTACTTGATAGCGTGCAACCCAATTTAATTCAACATCTTCTCCAAAAAATTCTGTTAGAGGTTCCTTTGTTAAAATGGCTGAAAAAAATTTCATATATTAAAAACCAAACATTTTTACCAACAAAAGAATCAAATGAATTGTTTTATAAAATTTATTGTTTTATAAATACAACTGTGTGAATTGAATTGTTTTATAAATACCTGTATACTAATGTTCAAAATTTAAAAAAAATTGTATATAAAGTTTAAAGAATATTAATAAAGACTAAAATCTTATCATTATCTTTTATAATGATAATCTTTTTGTAAGAAATATAGTATTTGAATGAAACTTAGTTTTATATTATATACTTTAATTAAATAACTCACGATTAGGATCACTATGCGTTAATAGTTGAATATCATTTTGTTTTGTAAATTCTTGAAGCGCAGGTGGTACAACACAGCAAGTAGCAAGATTAATTTGAATTATATTAGGCTTTACCTGAAATGAATTAAGAAATATTAATAGTTAATACCAGACAAAATATTTGTCTTGAAATTTAAATTAGAAATATATTACATTTGCCCAATTAAAAAGTTGTATAAACTTTTCTGTATCCATGTCACTGACACCAATACTAGTTAATTTTCCAACTTTAAAATATTCTTCAAGTACAGTCCATAAGCGTTGCAATGAAGGCAGTATATCATCTGTATTGTCTTGTTTGTTAAGAACTATTACCAAAGATTCTATTGCATCAGTTTTCAGAACTTTACATACTGCAATTTAAAGTTAAATTATTATTTTAACATAAAAATGAATTCATTAAAATTAAGTTTAAGATTTAAAGTTTACAAAAATAAAGAAAATGATTAATAAACATTACCTTGATCTATGGCTTCTTTTAAGGATTCCGAATCTGAATTAGATAAAAATATTTTTACGGTAATTTTCATTTCTTTTCTATCCACATTTTCCGAATTGATATCTACTCCATTACCCTGCAAAAAGAACTTTATTAGTTTTATAATATCATCACTAGTAAACTTTAAAATAAAAGTTTAAAAATCACATGATCACTTACAATACTCGAAGAATCTCCTTTTTTAGAGTTTTCTGAAGTTATCTTAATGGCTTCGATTAACTAAAAATGAAAATTCATTATGTACACCATATGATGAAATTATTTAAACTGACATTGCAGCCACTGAACCATATCAAATCGAAATTAACCAGGAAAACTTACTTCATCTGTTGAATTCAGCCCTGCCTTCTTCTTAAGCTCATTCAAAGAAAGAATATTTCCTGTACTGTACAAATACTTGTCTGGCAGCATGATTTCAAACGTAAATAAAATGTTTTACTCCACAGCACGTGAAATACTTATATACTTGAACGCGATCGAAATCAACCTTCTTGAGCTGAAAGTGGAAATGACTTGCAGGTCTTATCAAAACTAGACGAGTCTCTTCACTAACTTGAATTTAATACTGTATTAGTAACCTTGAAAAAGACACTTGTCGCGCGTATCCTGTACAGTATCGATAAGCAGTCGCGCGTAGAATATTGAATGTTTCCAGCTTACATTAGTTAAAGAACTCGTGTTTCTACGAATCAGCTGATTCGTAGTAAAGCCGTAAAAAAATAGCCTTGAAAAAACAGGGTTTTAAGCTCGCGTGTCGTTCTTAGAAACTGTCAGTTTGTTTGCAGTTTTGTTTTTATGCTTTTTTATTTAATATTCTTGAAAAAAATATAGAAAATTCAAAAATGTATTTTTTTAATATTGAATGTTTATTCAATATTGTTAATTTTGTTGTTGGAATGTGAAAAGTGGAAGAACAACAAGTGCGTGCTACAGCAGCGCCTCTTTGGTCGATAATCATTTTAAAAATAAATTTTTATTCTTTTTCATATTAACGGTTTTTTAAAATTTTGTAAGATTTGGTTGTTTATGCACGGGATACAGAAATTATTTTAGTCAACTAAAAATTAATACAATAAAGTGCAAAAACGAAAAGTCCCTACAGTAGTTTCTGAAAAAGCGCGAAATTTAAATACAACTACTCACGTTAATGCTACTTCAACACTAAAAGATATAATAATTATATAAAAAGAAATTAATTTTTTGTCGTTTATCCTTAATTTTTGATATATTAATAAACCGTGAAGTAAAAGTTAATTTATAACTTACAAAAATAATTTAAAATTATCTCCAGCATTTAATGTTTAAAATAAAACATTATTCAAGTATGGGTGTAATAAAATATTCACCGCAAACCAATAAGTGCTTACGTTAATAATAATAAAAATTCGCACGTTCTAACAACTTTGACTGCCCTAGCATTTGTTGCTCGTCATTCGGTAATCAGAAATTCATAGAATAAATACGTACAGCTGCGATAACAATAGTACTCGTCTATAGAAATACTAATAGAAGAAACCGGCTTTTTGCAGCTTCCGCAATTCTTTGAAGTATAACAAAATGCCTGTTGATATTCCTGGATTCGCTTACGCCGCTGCCGTGGCAGCCGGTGGAATTTTGGGTTATGTGAAATCCCGTAAGTCAATATTATTGCACCCGGTGAAACAAATAAGATTGACTAGCGATGCATTATTGCGAGTCTGACATTACTCTGCTGTTTCTACTGATTATTTCGTTTTATTGCCTAATAAATTGGAACTCCCGAGAAAATGATAATGCGTTGCTTATTTTTATGCAGAAATAAATAAATTCAACTTTTTTCAGATTCCATTCCATCACTAGGTGCAGGACTTTTGTTTGGCTCTATCTTAGGGTACGGAGCATTCCAAACATCTCAAGATCCACAAAATTATGGAGTCATACTTGGAAGTAGTGCAGCACTTGGGGGAATGATGGGCTATCGCTTTTATAATTCAGGAAAAATTATGCCTGCAGGACTTATTGCTGCAATAAGGTAATGAATCTTGTTGTTATTTTTCTTTTTGATAGTACTTTTAGTATTAGAGTAATATAATTTTTAATTAAAAATTTGTAACTGTTTTCTAAATTTAAAATTTTTGTTTCAGTACAATTATGGTGGTGCGATATTCATTGAGAGTCTTTCAATCTTCAACACCTGTGAAAATGCAGTAGAGCTAGCAATGTAAATGGCTTTCAACTTACTTTTAAATGTTAAACTTTTTATATATAAGTAATTAAATAATTATTAAGTGGGATATATATTTATGGTACAATTTTAGAAATTATTGTAATAACTTTTAATAAAAAAAATTATTGTACAAGTTGTATGAATTTATTGTTATGATCTAAATATATACTAACAACGATACACTGTATAGACTTACATACAACAAAATGATTTGCTGCTGTATTAATATTACAAAATCTTTCATAAAATTAAAACACTGTTCTTTAACAATAGCACATAAAATACACTTATTTATGTGGTCGCCTGTTGTTCTTTCTCTTGAACCTGTTCAGCTGCTTTTGCTTCTTCAGCTGCTTTGGCTTCTTCAGCATCTCTAGCAGCTCTGTTTCTCCAAGCAGCTATGTAACTTCTCGGATGAATAGGAAGAATTCCAGCGATTCCTAAAATTCTAAGAAGAGTTGGAGACATTTGCGCTCCTTGGCCTATCCAATGCTGCAATCTTTCATAGTTAATAGCTACAAGTCTCTCATTTCTAGCATTTAGACATTCATCGAAGCTACCAACTTGCTCTACCACTGGTTTTCTTTTTGGATTTGTTTTTACATCCTGCACAACAATGTGATAAAAAGGTCTGTTTGTACAACCGTACCTAAGGAGCCTTATAGCTTTTTTGTACGGGGTTGTAACTCCAATGCCAGAAGCAGGAAACAAAGGCATTCGCCGCATGTTTGCTGTTATTTATTTAGCAGTACTTTATAAAAACTTTTATATTTTATGCAATATAATAACCTACAATAGGAATTATTCTGTATCTAATCTTCAACCTTCTAATAGGTCACGCTCTATAAACAAAAATAAAGAAATCCCATTCAATCAAATGTCCAAACGAAAAATAATTCATACTTGATTTTAATTTACTGTCATTAAAAAAATATCAAACTTATACTTACTTTACCAAAAACTTTCATTCTGCTCTTACACTTAACCTCACACGTATATGTGAATCGGCTTATACACGATTATACATACGATATACGTATATAGTAAACACGCGCGGGAGTCGGCGCATGCTTGAAAACAATGGCGGAACTCCATGCGGTCTGCACTGACAGTGCAAGTGAAAAGAAATTAAAAGCTTTGGAGGAGAAGCAAAAAATCATAGATCGAGAACCGTTTCGTCGTATGAAAATCGACGACGCCGGCTGTCTCGACAGCATCGAGGGCAGAGAAATTTGCGGAAAATGTTACAAGTCGCGGAAATTCTTTTGTTACTCCTGTTACACTCCGGTGATAGATCAGAAGTACATTCCAAGGATAAAGGTAATTTTTTAGTTTTTTATTATTTGTCTTGTTAGATATAATCGACTAAATAATTTGGAGAGTTGTAAATTTGTAGTGCAAAGTTATATTCTAACCTGAAAATACCCTATTTCATTTCTTATTACATTATCTTTGTTTTTGATAATGTTTTATTAAATTTTTTTGAATTTTCAGTTACCTATCAAAATTGACATTATTAAACATGTTCAAGAAATTGATGGTAAAAGTACAGCTGTTCACGCAGCAATCATTGCTCCAGAGGATGTCAGAATTTATACGTATCCGGACTTTCCTGAATTTTCAGAAACAGAAAAGGTAAAAATCAATTCTGTTTAAAGAATCATGCATTTTATTTAATAACTAAAATTGTCACTTAATTATCATTCTTCAGCCAGTGCTTATTTTTCCTAGTAAAACAGCAATGAACATTGAAGATCTTTTTATAAGAAGGGTAGAGAAAGGAAATGAAACTATTGAAGAAAAAATAAGTAATGAGTTTCCAATAACCAGAGCTGTTTTTATAGACAGTACGTGGCACCAAACAAAGTCAATATATAAGGACCAAAGATTAAGAGGTTTGTAAATGAATATATTATTTTTGTTTTTTTATATTTAATATTAAACAAATTAAATAATTGGAAATTTTTTTTTTATAAATTCTAGACTTACCTTGTGTTATATTAAAATCTCGAATTTCACAATTCTGGAGGCACCAGAAGAAAAGTCCAAGATGGTACTTGGCAACAATAGAAGCTATTCACCAGTTTCTTGTAGAATTACACACAAGTGCATTTGGAGAAATTGAAAATTATGCAGAATTAAATGATAGGTTTTTAAATAATGATGAAAAAAGTATTATAAAGGAGTCTGATTTGTTCAAAGCTTATAATGGTCAATATGATAATTTGTTATACTTTTTTAAATATATGTATGAAAAAATTCATCTCATATATGACCATGATAAATTATGGGCATATAAGAGGCCTTTAATTTAGTGCTGTGATATAAAAAAAAATATTTTTATAGTTACAATAAATATTTTTTAATTAACTTAAAAAGGAGTGTTATCTATTTCTCTACTAAGATAATCTTGGTTAAACAAAACAAATGACATCAAATTTTTTCTAACCAAAAATATAAAATTGTTTATACTTACATTCTTCTGATTTCAAAAATACATAATACACTTTTGATAAGACAAATGAAATTTAAAAACAATCATGGAAAATTCTAGAAAAGGTAATTTGTACAAATTATTGACAAAAAATTAATTATTAATTAACAAATACATGCCATTCATTTCAGAATCAAATGTTTTAAGTGCTCAAAATAGTACTGAAGGACAATTTTTACAACAAGTCAAAGAGTGCCAACACCATCTTGATTGTATGGAAAAATTATTCTTTGAATTTCAAAAGGCACCAGGAAATGAAGAAAAACAATCAGAAAAGTCACAATCTTCATTGAAGGATACTGATCAATCACCTGATAAGAATAATAATTTAAGTAACAGTCTTCCAGATATTCAGATGTTAATACAAGAATTTGAGGCTCAAGTGAATGCTAAGAGTAATTTTGTGGAGAATGATAGTGCAATATCACAAAAAGAATCCCCAGTAAATGTTCAAGTAGAGTCAGTAAATAATGACAATATTCTTTTGCCTTTGACATTTGTTATACAAGTTCCAAATAGCATAGTTGACTTGTTGAAAAGGAAAATCAGTGATGAATATTTTCTGTTGTCTCAATATTCAGCAAATAGAATACTCAAATCAAAAAATAAAACACGAATAGTTTCCTTATTTCAAAGATTATTTAGGAAGAAGAAAAGTCATAAATCAAGTATAATAAACACCAAAGTTTCTCAGAATGCAGAACTTCTGCAATTATTTAATCAAAGAAATCAAGAATTTATCACTAATTCTATTCTAAATTCAAACACCAGTAGTTCAAGTTGCAAATCATCAGCAAAAAATAGTCATTTTACAGAAAAATATTCCATCAGTGGAAATTCAAGTGGTATAGAGGTAGACAGTAAATCAAGTAACTTTACTGAAAATCCAACTTTAATATTTCCAATCACTTATAATTTTGATGAGAAATCACCTACAACTATAAAACCAAGTTTGACAATTCAGCATCAGATAATACCACAATCCAATTCAAACCCATATTTACATTCTGTAAAAGTTATGAATGATATGCCAGTTCAATGCTCAATTGATTCTTCAAATACAATTAAAAAAGAAAAAGAAAGTTGTGAAAAAAATAAATTGGAAACCACAAAAAAAGAAGAATCACAAGCTACAGAAATTCTTCTTGAAAAATTAATAAAAGCTTTATTAAAAACTACAGAAAGATTAAATAGTTTAGAAGTAATGAAAACTATTTTGGACAATGTAAGTGAAAAAGAATTGAAAAATAGGAAATTAAATCAAGATAATAAATGTACTAAAATCAAAAATAGCAAACCATTAAAAAGTACAAATCATTCAATGCAACGAAGTATAGCTGAAAATAGATTGAGAGAGTCAAAATCACTGAATAAAAATATGCAAAAGGTATGTTATTTTATTAAATTAATCACTCATACTACATTTTATATTCTTAATCCTCAATTTAATTTTATAATTTACTGATTACAATAGATACCCAGAAGACTATCCAAGCTCAGTGTCTGTTCATTATCTGGAAGTTTAACAAGTGATGAAGAGTTGTATAAAAGTCCATTCACTATCAAAGGAAAGAACCTTCGCAAACATGCAAGGTGTCACTCCCCTTCCATGTTAAATTACCTTGTTTGTCAAAGTGAAAGGGACATTGATCAAAAGACTCATTCAAGTGGAATTATTAAAACATAAAAGTTATAAATTTTGTCAGTTCCAAGAGTCCCCTGTTAGGCCAAGAAAAAAACTTGTTTTAGCCAAATTAAATATCTTGTAAAGTGAGACATTTTTTTGTACCAGGTATTTTTATAATGTGTATTTTATCATACTTTTGTACTGCAATTTTATTTATTACCCACGTTTACAAGATTTTGTAAAATGTAATTTTATATTATATTTATTTATAATAGAGTATTTTGTCAAGCAGAGTGCCTAGCATGTTAAAATGATCTCAATAAAGTAAAAAAAGAGAAAACTCATTTTATTATTTAAAAACCCTCTAAAAATTATGCTTTAAATTTTTCCCTCAATGATAAATCATTAACCACATTAAATTAAAACCTATCGTCACACAAGAAAAAAAAAAATTAAAAACTCCAAAATAAATTTCCCTGAAAATTCTCAATCTCAAGGAATCAAAACGCAATCCCAGCCAGACGTTTTTCCCAAACCCAAAAAAGCCAGACCCGGCGCGCGTGTCCTTATCAAAAATCGAAGCGCCTTGACCCGCATCTCAGTCGATCCGGAGCTCGCGGCTGCAGCGGCAGCAGCTCCGAAAAATTCGATTGATCAGCTGAGAGAGCTCCGGCTGCTCGCACACTAACGTCCTTTAAACGCCCCCTCCACCCTCCGCTCTCAAGCATATCCATACACACACCTCCTTATACATTCTCGCATCGATACCCACCACATATACAGTCACAACCTAACTACGCAGCCTCCTCCCTCGAACTGTACTAAGCGCGAGTCATCACACAGCAGCGAGTGACAGAGCAGCGAGCGTCGCGAAGATATAGAGAGAGTGGCATAAACAAGGGGAAAGAGCCGTGCTTCTGGCATAATAAGCGATGCTCCCGCGCGGCGGCCAGGCGGCGATCGAGCGCCCGAGCGCCGAGCTATCGTCGACAATAATAACATGACGAACGCGAGCCGAGGCGAGAGGGAAAAACAGGCAAGAGCAGCAGCAGTAGCCGCGGAGCCGAGGTTATGTCGTCGCCAGCCGCGGAGCAGCCCGCCGAGGCCATCAGCGGCCCCGAGGAGCTGGTGCACCTGTGGCGCGGCGCCGACAAGCTGGACGTCAGCTTCGCCGATCGGCTGGACGGCCCGGTGGCTAAGTTCGTCAGCTGCGCCGAGCGCTTCGTCTTCGTCAGGACGGCCAAGTCCGGCCTCTACTACGGCGAGATCAGCAGCGCGAGTAACAACAACGCCGAGGGCTGCGGCGAGCTGGCCCAGCAGACGCGCCTGGAGCTCAGGAGGACGCAGTTCAGCGCCCAGGATGTCGCGGCTAACGGCCAGCATGTGTATGTGGTCAGCGGCGCGGGACTCGTGCAGAAGATCGATCCTAAGGATCTGGCTGTGGTCGATACGATTGCGCTGAAGGAGGATATTAAGTACTGCAGTCACGGGTGAGAGACGTGGGTTTTTTTGGTTGCAGGGGGGCGTTTCTTTGATGAGGAATAGTGGCTTTTGTTTGCGTGGGTTTATCGCGTTTTTTTTAGGAGGTTTTAGATGGTGGGTGAATGATGTTTCGAAACGAGTTTGGCGCGCTTGTTTTGAGTAGCTTTTGTTGGGAGGGATAAGAAATTTTGCGTGTATTTATAATTGCATGCTGATATTTTATCTTGAGATAGTGTCAGTTTAATTTTATTCGCTATCGTTGAATTAATTGTCTTAGGAGCTTTTTTTAGTAAACCATCAATTCTTCCATGTAGTTTTATGCAAATTTAAGTTGAAATTTTTTACATCTTAAAATTAAAATTTGTTTTTCATAATGTAAACAAACAGGTGGTAAGTCAACAGCTGATTAGATTCTGTCTATTTATAAATTTGTTTTGTTTTTTAAAAGCTATTTAAATAGTTGTAAAAAAAAATTAGATTGATTAAAAATATATTTTATAATTATTTACATTTTAATTCTGTTCAATAATTCTTTGAAGATATTCTTAGTGAATTAGTAATTAATATTCTTTGAATCTACAACAAAGAGAGATAATTTTTATCTAGAATAAGTAATAGATAACTCATTATTTACACTACATATGTTTATTTTAGGTGCAAGCAGGATAGTGATATTACCAAGGTAGTTGCAATTGCAGTCAACGATAGTTCTGCTTTATATATAACAGAGAACGGTCAGTTGTGGGCAAGTGGTGATTTGCCACAGATTGACATCAAATCTCAGGAACCTAAGAAAGTATTTTTTTTCGATGGACGAATTGTCTCAGATATAGCATGCGGATCTAATTTTTATGTAGTTTTAGTAAGAAAGATATCTAAAGTAACAAAAGAAGATACCGATAGTGAGAACGACGCGGAAGAAGTTTTTGTCAAATCGTGTTCGCAGTGCCTCAACAATGTTATGCCAAGTCCTATGAGTGTCACGTCGTCAGAAACAGGTCCTATGGGTGTTAATGCTCAACAGTTCAGTGAAGGTCATTCCACAAACTCAATAAGTGCAATATCAAGTGCAAGTAAAGAGGATGTATTTCATACTATTGAAGAAGAGAAATTAATAACAAATTCTGTGAATTCGATGCTGAATGGTGAAATATGCATGAATGAAGTGATAGAGTCTGACAAAGAAGCAAAAAAAAATGTTATACTGATAAATACTGAAGCTGCAAGGCAATTTCTTACAAAACAATTATCTTGGGTTTCTTCCTACGGTAGTGCAAAAGATGAGTTACAAATGGATACAATTGATAATCCTGCTAGTCTCATCAAGCAAAATGTTTCAAACATGGCCAATTTAGTTTACGAAGGAGTCAAAACTGTAGGAGATAAAGTTGTAACACTTTCAAGACATGTTAGTGGTAGTTCTGATGTTAATGAAGTGAGAGACGATGTAAGTGATAATTTTGAGGAATTAGGTATAGAAGAATCAAAAAGAACTGCTGGCAGTTTGATAAACAGTTTACGTTATGATGAAATCCCTTGGTCATCTAGTCCAGGCTCATCGGAGCATGAATTAGTCCAACGCCGCTTGAGTGAAAGAATCAACTTGTTAATTCGAACTGGTAATAGTGCATTGTCAACCGAATTGTGGACTTGGGGAGATATTAAATATGGTCAGTTAGGTGTAGGAGATATTATTAATAGGCCTAGACCTCGCGAGATAACAATGCTAAATCACTGTGGAATCAAAAAAATTGCATGTGGAGCCTATCACACTCTTGCTCTAACTCTTGATGGTAGAGTTTTTGCATGGGGCAGGAATAATTTTATGCAGGTAGCGCATTGTTCACAAGTTGATCAGAAATCTCCACAATTATTTTCTTCAAATTTTTTTATACACTTATCACCAAATGAAAGAGCTAAAGACATAGCAGCTGGGAGTGATCATAGTTTGATAATGATGGAGAAGAAAATATTTTTAATGGGAAAACACAGGTAAATATTTAAGAATAACTAATCACAAATATCATTAAGTAGAAGTGGAAGTTTTCTGAAGCCAAACTCAAGCTTAGGCAGCTGCTGAC
Organism: Eupelmus azureus; assembly: GCA_030522685.1. Taxonomy (NCBI): domain Eukaryota; kingdom Metazoa; phylum Arthropoda; class Insecta; order Hymenoptera; family Eupelmidae; genus Eupelmus; species Eupelmus azureus. Next base: position 15,070 of record JAPYZA010001912.1, read on the forward strand.
AATGGCTTTTCGCCACAGCTCCTTAGCTATATCAAGTGCGCGTTCATTGTTATTAGCACAAAATTTTACAATGTATTTGTGCAGAGTTCACACGAACTTATGATGTTAATTTTAAGTGTTTTTATAAAAAAAGTCTTGAAAAGGGGAGTAGTTAAATCTCCCGAAACGTCGACTTAATAAAGATTACTTGAAACAACATCCTATCAACATCATTTGTTCGTTAAAGATCAAGAAAACTTCCACTACTACTTAAAAAACATACTACTAATACGAACAACAATCTTCTATACAATTCACAAATATAAAATATTTTCTGCTCTGACACCTTCAGTTGTTGCACAATGACGAATGAATCAGTTAGCGCGATTTCTGAAGTACTGATAGAGGAACAAATATTTTTAGACGAAACGCTATACGTTTATCAGAACTTGATAATTCCTTTTCAAAAGAAAGGTGGAGCCACACGCGAGTTAAATGTCTACGAAACTCTGTGTCGTTGTCATAAGGAGCTTCTAAGTGTAAATGTTTTAAATGTCCGAAGTTTGTGGGATTATTACAACCACACAATTGAAGCTTATGAAGTCGCAATTGTTATCAATGCGGAAGAGTACATCAGTGTTTACAAATCCTATTTGAATGCGATATGTGATATAATTGCTTTGAGTGGATTCGCACAAATTGCCAAGCTCATAGATGTTCTCCAAACGCTTTCTAATATTTTTAAAGATAAAGTAATAAAAGGAAAAGATGGAAATATTACCAATGAAGCCATTATTACATTTGTGTTGCAGCATCCTTTGCAACACTTGAAAAGGTAAGTTTTTAAAATTTTTAATTTTTCAGTGATAGTCATATCAATCATAAAAAGTTATTTTTATTCGTTAAGACGTCATGCCTCAGCGAAAAACGAGCGCATATACTTTTTGCTGAGACAGCATTTTAAATCCTGTTCTGTTCCTGTAGAATTTTAACAGTCTTGAAAACTTTCTAAATACATTTAGTGTGTTACTTATTTGTATTAAATATTAATCTAATTAATTCCAATTTCAGTTACGTAAATACAGTTAAAAAATTGACGAAACTAAACGAAGTTAATACGGGAATGGAGCAATTACATGAAGCCTTAAACAGATGGGAATTAATTTCTAAAGAACAAACAAAACGTTTACAAGAAGCTGGCAGTACAAAAAATTTCTGGGAAGGATCCGGAAAAATTGTAGAACAATTTAGATCTCCCGAAAGAAGAATGATTAGAGAATCTCGATCTCGTCCCATTTCTTTATTTAATTCTGGTAGATTTTCATCGCATTGGTTTATTCTTTTGACCGATGTATTCATTCACATCACAGGCACAACTTACACTGCACATCTTTTACCATTATTATGGGTCGAACTTTTACAAGACTCGGACACGATCCAAGTACGTGACTTTTTTTCTTGAAAGATAAATGAAATATTACTCATTAATACCGATTGTATTACAAAGTTTAGTATTTTGTCATGTTATTGAACACGTATATACATGATGTAATTATGTGCTAGACAAAACACTACATTTTTTCTAATAGTATTGTTTATTTAAAAAATCTTTTTTTTAATATTAAATTTATTTATTTAACAAAAATTTTAGCTGAATTTTTTATGGAAATGAATCTAGTAAACATGTATCTTTAAACAAAAACTTTTTTGTAGAATGCCATATCAATAATTACTCCAGAAGACAATTTTATATTATATACTCCAACGGCCGCTGATCGCAGCGAATGGTTTCATGCTCTTCAAACCGCAATTAATAACAGCCTCCAGAGATCTGCTAGTCATACGCCTCCACAAGTTCGAACCGGCTCCTTTTCTTTTGTGAAACATGCTGTGTACAAAGATGCAATTTATACTGGTACATATTGAAATCCTTATAACTGAAAAGAATAGAAAAAAATATCTTTGTAGAAAAAAAATATAAAAAAAATTGTATACTTATGTTCACATTTTTCATATATAAATTTTTTTATTCATTATGTACATTAATATATTAAATTTAATTTTACAGGGCAATGGATGAATGGTAAATTGCACGGATCGGGAAAATTAGAATGGGCAGATAATCGTATGTATATCGGCCAATTTAATAAGGGTGCAATACACGGAACAGGCAGAATGGAAATGCCAACTCAAGGGATCTACGAAGGACAATGGAAAGATGGTCAACAAAACGGATATGGTGTTATGAAGTACGTAATAATGACCAGCTGAAATTGCAATATTAGTCTTCGATACAAGTGCGAAAAAATGACTTTAACCAGGAAGATGATTCTGCAATAATAAAGTGATAAACATATTGTATGTTACAAGTCCTTATGGTGATAGATGTAATTTTCCACTACAGAATCAGGCTCCTGGTATGAAAAGTCCACGCGAGGTTCAAATCACTATCATACTTATGCATCGAACTTATTTTTTGATACAACTTGCACAAAGCGAGGTTTAGCATCCGCTTTTTTATTTGAGCATGTGCGAAATTGAGCTTTGCACACGGAATATCAAAGCAATAGTATTTCGCTATACTAAATTAACATTAAACCCACCCTTGGAAAAAATCTTCTGACTATTAGACTGTTGTATAATTTATTACTATTATTTCTTGATTTGTAAGATTAAAGTTGTTTATCTGCGCAACGCGGAAATTACATACTACATTATACCCGCGTTTTAGGTTTATAAAGTAACTATTACAGTTGAGATGTGAATAAAATAATACAATTAAAATTTTATAGTCGATTTCGTAGCAAAAACGTTAATATAGTCAGGTACAAGAATTAAATTTTAATAAACTTGATTTTGTATGAATAAAATACCCATTTAACTAGATATAAAGAAGTAATTTCGGTTTTTAATTTCGGTATAAAAAGAAGTAAACTAAAGACAAAAAAAAAGATATCGAAAATAAAACTAAGTTATTTAATTTCTTTTCGTAGGTGTCCCTGATTAAATCTTTTTGAAAACAATGTATGCATTTTTACTTTGTTTTTATACATTTATCTGGCTAAAAAATGGTTTTATGATACACATTTTGTTTCGATAAAAAATTTAGAGTAACAAGCGGGGAAAAAAGTAATGTAAAAGAAATACATCCTTTAATTAATATATTGTATTCAATTTCATTATGATTTTTGTAATTTATAATTTCAGTTATATAAATGGAGACGTTTATGAAGGATACTTTAAGGATGGATTACCACACGGACATGGTATGAAGAAAGAAGGTCATTTTATGGCGTCAGTTGCCTCGATGTATATCGGCGAATGGTCGTCTGGCTTAAAACAAGGATATGGTGTCATGGATGACATAAAGACGGGTATTTAGTTTTATTTAATGTTTAAGAAACTTCAAATTTTTAAATTAATTATTAAAACAAAACTTTCATGAACATAAAAATTTATGTTTAGGAGAAAAGTACTTAGGCTCTTGGAATAATAACGCCAAGCATGGCAATGGATTAATTGTTACACTAGACGGAATATACTACGAAGGCGTGTTTGTTCAGGATGTTTTCATGGTAAGTATATTCGTTTTATAAAAAATTTGATTGTTTGAAGTTTAATTGATTAATCTCGCAAATGCAGGGTCATGGAATAATGGTTCTCGAGGACGGCACTCACTACGAAGGTGAATTTAAGTCAGTCGGCGTCTTTGGTGGTAAAGGAATTTTGACGTTTTTTAATGAAGAAAAGTTAGAGGGTAATTTTAGTGGAGCATGGAACGAAGGAATAAAAGTTACGGCCACACTTCATATAAATAATAAAACTAATCAAAAAACAAAAAAAGAACCACCGTAAGTCTTTTCAAAAAAGTAAAGCTTGAAATAAAACAAAATAAAGCCTAATAATTGATTGAAATTTAGGTCCTTCGGCAAACTGTGCGCATCGCCAGACCAGAAATGGAAGGCGATATTCCGCCAATTCTACCAGCAACTTGGTGTACCGGAATTACCTGCCACAGGCAACAATTCAAAAGTTTCCTCAGCGCGTCAGATCGAGACCCAAAAGCTTTGGCAGAACGTCGCCGCAATTATCTCCAAGTCTCAGCGCAGCCGTCGCACATGTCATGGTTTAGGCAGCGGTAGCGGTAACAGTAACAATAACTCCCTTATCCAAAAGGATAAAGATGCAGCGGATGCAGCCGCCGATTATGACCAGCTAAACAAGATACTCTTGTTCGGCCACGACAAGCTGAGCCTACCCGCCTACGAACAGATCCACAAGTACTTGAGCCGGGCCTTCGAGAGCCCGCATCATCCACTTGGCACGCTGCTCAACGAGCTTGCGTCCGTATACACGGCGACCTACGGCGGCGTGAGAGTCCACCCTTTGCTGCTGGAGCACGCAGTCTCGGAACTTACGAGCATTACCACCAGAATATACGAAGCCGTTACGCTGTTCTTTCCGGCACTGCCCAAGGCCGGGGAACAGTGTATACTCAAACCTGACGATGACGACGAGTGCAACGAAGAGTAAGTGCACAAATAGAGTTCGTTAAACTTTAATATTATGTTTCAGAAAAGTTTCGTGTTTTTAATTATCACGCTTTAATTGGGAATCTATTTTTAGGCAATTCTAATCTTTAATTTTCGTATGCATCGCGTTTATTTTTAAGTGTAAGCAGATTAATTACATTTTTTTATAATACTTCCATATTCGATTTAAAAACACTAATTAATTGATTTTTTATTACAGTTTTTCGTTTTAGTTTTTAATATATCCTCTATTTTCTTTTGATATTTCAATTACGGAATCAAAATTAAAAAAGAAACATAATTTAATTAAGTACTTTTAGAACATGAAATTAAATCTTCAGTGTTAAATGTAAGTTGAAATAATGATTGTTATAATTTTTCAGAACAGTGATAAGCGCAGCTGCAATTCTTCATCCAATCTTACTGCCTCGAGTTTATTCCGCCTTATTTGTACTGTATGCTCTTCATAATAAAAAGACCGACGACGCTTACTGGGAGCGACTAGTCAAATGGAATAAGCAGCCCAATAATACATTATTAGCCTTCTTAGGCATCGAACCGTAAATGCATTAACTTTTATTATTTTTAAAAAAACCACTGTTTCTTAATTTTAAAATAAACTTTTTTTTATAGGAAATTTTGGAAAGATTTTGATACATCTGAAAATGACACGTTCCTTAACGATGCGATAGAAACATTACAACAATTAAAAACAACATTTTCAGCTGTAGAAAAATTGATAGTAATTAGAAACACTCATTATCAGATTGAACAGGTACTTTCTATGTTTTTTAGCATTGTAATATTTAAATTTAAACTTTTTTCCATCATTATTCATTGATATTGTATTATTTTAGGCGATTCAAAAAAGATTGGAAAATTACAAATTACCTGCAGATGAACTAATACCAATTTTTTACTTTGTGGTTATTCGAGCGAGTGTTTTGCAACTTGGAAGTGAAATACATTTTATCTCGGACTTCATGGAATCTTACTTAGTGAATGGACAAATTGGATATGCTTTTACAACAGTGATGGTTTGTTATTCTCTTTCGTTCATTAATAAATTCATCCTCCAGTTTTAAATAGTGTGTCTAATTTTATGAATATAATATTTTAGGGTGTCTATGACCTTATATTAAAGGAAGAAATTACAAATTAAATATTACTCGGACTTTTTCCACTCTGTCTGGCACGGAGAATTTCAAATTTCTCGTTTTAACATTGTCTTTCAAAATGTGGCGGTGTAATACTCATAGTTATTTATTGTGAAAAAAAAGAATGGGTTCAAGGTGTAAGTAACAATGAAAATTTTAAAAAGTTAAGAAAGTCAATGTTAAAAATACTTATTCTGTTCTATACTTGACACTGAATTTAGACTTTGAACCCTTTATGTACGTATGTGTATACAAATTTTAAAATTATATAAATATATATACAATTGTTGAAAGCAATATAGTTTATCAATTGTCACGCGATCTATTTTTCTGATGAACTCGAGAATCATCATCATCGTAAGTGAACAATGTCGCGCAAATGTTACGACATATCAACCTGAGTGCAATACCTTGTAATTTAACATTCCATATTTATTGAGCGTTATGTATGTAAGATAAGTAATCCTATTTTATTTTGTGTAAAAAAAGAATTGTAAAAATTGATATATACACTTCGTAAAACAATAAAATAAATAATTCTATACAACACGATAGTATTATTCATTTCTTATTCTCATTGTCTTCTTTTTTCAATAAAAAAAAAAGACTTGGACACTAAAAAAGTGAGGAACGCTTTATTTCCATGAATAAATATTTATTCGCACATATTACTTGTCTACATCATTCAGAATGTACACGTTAGATAACAGTCAGTTTTTTTTAAAGATGTAAAAACATAGCAAATGCTCAAATATCCGGTATCCGACTCTCCCGTATTCGTTCACAATGGTCCTGGACCTATGTTTACAATACAATAGAAAAAGGTATCGAGGAATTTTCAATACTGAATACGTCAATTCCACTTGTGTACGTTACACTCTTCGAACGCAGGAGGACAAGGACATTCCCCAAGTTCGACAAATAGTACCTTTGCCTTTTATAGCAGTTTGCTTCCTACTAAATTTTTTTGTCTATTGAACACATTAGTTGCACAATCTCAGTACATTCAACTTTTTAAATTAACTTTACTCTCGCTATAAAATATTTTTAAATAAATCGTTACTTGTAAAAACCGCTTAATTAAACCGTGGCAGACATAAACAGTCTTGAAAAATTAACTATTCCTCACGAAAAGTCGTAGATCCCAGACTTGTGAAACTTTAATTTTCTAAAAAAGAAGCAATACACATGCTTTCTTTGCTTGTCCGTGATTCTAAACTGTCAAAGAAAAAAAATCTTTCACATTATTTATTTTTTCAGACAATAATATGTGCAGAACCATTAGCTACTATTTCACCAGCACGTAAATAATATAAGTGATGTACAATTAGATCGGAAGCATTGACTCTTCGGGGCTGACGGAGTACAGCTTTACAGATGACAATTATCTATCTAACTACCTAACTATGTACTTGATAAAACAAAAAACGATTATGCACACATTTTGAATAAATTATTTAACTAGCCAGTTCTGCTGCGAATTATAATTTTTTTCAGGATCTCCTTTCACTTCTATCGTTTCTTTCTTACTGACAAGTATCATTTGATCATATCATAAGTACCAGATAGAAAGGCAAGTGAGCAAAATAATGAAAAAAAAATATCTGAAACAAATGTATGAGTAGCAATATCACTATACATATTGCCGCTCTATGTCAGCAACGTTATTTTTATCTCTCTATTTTCTTATCTATATGTCGTGCGATCGTTTTATGCAAGACCTTCTAGAAAAGTTCTTTCCTTAGAAAGAATTATTTACAAATTTACTAAACTATATTTGACTTGAGAGACTATAAGTACAAAAATAATTTAAAACAATTGCCTTCTTAATCTCAAAATAATTACTTGTTATGAGGAATCAATTCAATAAAAATACGTAATGCGCTAATGGTAGTGAATTGGCATGTTTTTATTAATAAAGTATAAAACGATCTGTTCTTTTATCCATGATCTTAGAAAAAAAATAACAATAAAACGATTGTAGTTGCCTTGAATTGTGAGGAAGTGTGTGCCGTAATTTTTTTTGTAATTTTTTTTTGTGAAGATTCACAGGATTTTTAGAAGGGTGATCAATTCACGAGAGTGCATGTTCAATCGGGAAATTTGGTCTTTATTTCCAATAATACTCTCCCCCATTCCTGTGGTCTCCAGAAAAGCCTGGAAATACAAACACAAAGAAACCGTGAAAACTTTTGCATCTCATACGCGTCATCATAATTTTATTTCATTTTATTTATTTTATTTAAATAGTTTGTATAGATTAATAGATCGACAGAGCAAAAGTAAGAAAGAGAGATACAAATATCGTCTTAATAAGTTCTCACTCTGAAAAATTTTATAAAAAAAGTAGCGTGGTTGTTTGTCCACACAGGAGTATCAATTGATACGGAAAAGCGTTTTTCTCAAAGAATTGAAATAAAAAAAAGTCTTCAATATGAATTGTCTTAATACAAATTTTATTGATTCGTTAATAACTAAAAAAAAAAAGAAAAAAAAATAAGAAGCAGGGTATATAATATACAAAATTCACATAAATAATCTAAACTTTAGAAGAACATCTCCTTCGCGATCGTTTGTGATTAAAATAGCCTTTCCAATATCCAACTAATCCTCTGCCTAGACAAACGAGTCGCAGTCTTGGTAGTAAAAACATCGAAAAGAAGTTATTGTTATTGTGATGCGCGGATCCGTAATTGGTGTGCGAATCTCTTGCAGCTTCATGCGTTTGCTTAAAAGAGTGAAAAAGCGAAAGGAGAGGCATCATCTCCCGAAGAGAAACAATATAAATTTTAGTGAGCGCGAGAAAATCGATTACTATCGAATAAATGAAATTCATTTTCTAAATCGGTCTGGCGCACTTTGTACGGGCAACCGAGTGCAACTCGGGCCACGCACGCACTCACGCACTTACCGTTTCTTACAAACTCTATAATATAGCCAGTGTATACACTAATTTTAATTAATTAATATAATTGTAATAGTAATAGTAGTAGTAATAATAATTATAATAGTATTTGGAGTTATTATTCTCGATAATCGTAATAATAACGTCTGTGATACAACAGGTAAGCTACTTGTCTTTTACCTATTGTAGTCTACTTTTTTTGTCAAAACAAATGTTGAGAAATCGGATTTTCTCCGTGATAAATTCGCGCTTTACACAAGCGATTATGGTTTTTTCACAATTCACATTAATTGCTGCTTTTCTTTAACTTACTTTGCTTTTTTTTTTATAATGAATTGTAGCCAAACTGTCGAGGACTTAGATCAAATCAGCGACGTTCATTGGCATTTCATCTATTCGAGTGTTATAAAATTGCTCAATATCTTTCAATGTTCTTTTATCATCTGCTGTCACGAAATTGATCGCAACACCTTTACGACCGAAACGGCCACCACGTCCAATTCTGAAACACAAAACGAATAAATGATTAATAACTGTGCCCTTATTACACACTTCTCTTTTAAAATTTAAATGAGATCGCAAAGATACCAAATTTGGGAAAAAGTATGATTGCACCATTTTTTGCAATGATCTCATCAATTTTATCAAAGTAAAATCGAAAATTGTGAAATAGTAAATCTAATTTTTATATTTCAACTCACCTATGGATATAATTTTCTCGATTCGAGGGCAGATCATAATTAATGACCAGTGAGACCTGCTGTACATCAATACCACGGGCAAGAAGATCAGTAGTGATCAGTACACGGGATGAACCCGTACGGAATTGCCTCATGATAAGGTCACGCTCGCGCTGCTCCATGTCACCGTGCATAGCCGAGACAGTAAAGTCCTTATTGTGCATGCTCTCCGTAAGCCAGTCGACCTTGCGACGGGTGTTGCAGAATATGACGGCCTGCGTAATACTCAGGGTGTCGTACAAGTCGCAAAGAGTATCCAACTTCCAGTCTTCACGCTCGATGTAGATAAAGAATTGTTTAATACCCTCGAGGGTAAGCTCCTCCTTCTTCACAAGAATGCGAACAGGATCGCGCATGAAGCACTTGGAGACTTCCAATACATCAGTTGGCATAGTAGCCGACAGCAAAATGACCTGAAGAAAGAAGGATTATTAATTTAAGTTCAATGTTTTCGGATTTCAGTAAAACTTTTTATAACTATATTTTGTAGAATTAAAAAAACTGGTAATATGCCAATAGGCATTTATTTATGTACTGGTAATAAATAAAATATTTATTACGTTAAAACTGTAAAATTTAAAGTTACTTAAGGAATCTTTTTTAATGCATAACAAATGAGAGAAGTTATTTTTAAACTAACTATGTATGCATGAGAATTACATGAAAAATTCAAAAAACTATATTTTATCTCATTCTTACCTGAACTTCAGTTGGCAATAGCTTGAAGACATCGTAGATTTGATCCTTGAAACCACGGGAGAGCATCTCGTCGGCTTCATCGAGAACGAACAGTTTGATGCTGTTTGCGCGTAATGCCCGTCGACTAATCATGTCGTAGACTCTGCCGGGGGTACCGACAACCACATGGACACCTTGGTCCAACCTGCGCATGTCCTCGCGGACATTCGTTCCACCAATACATGCGTGGCATTGCGCACGCATGAAATCTCCAAGGGCAATCACTACCTTCTGGATCTGTAATGGATTAATTTAGAATGAGCTTACTGTAAATACGAAAAATTGGAAGTTTTAATGTAGAAAAATTTGGGCTTTAAATTACCTGTTGAGCGAGCTCACGAGTAGGAGCGAGGATCAAGGCCTGGCATTCATTAATGTTTGTATCAATCTTTTGAAGAATAGAAATCGAGAAGGTGGCAGTTTTACCAGTACCTGGAAATGAATAATTTTTATCAGTACAAGTGATGACACATTGTGAAATAGCTGTATTAAACAACATTGACTAATAAAACGTTGCTCAAAGAAAAACATTTTTCGCAAATTTAAGCAAAATTTAAAATCAAATGGCTAATTTATGAAAGCATTAAATCACAATAACAACTGACTTTGTAAAAGCAGACAAAAAGTTTTCAAAGCGGCGACAAAAAGTTCTCGTTGGCAGTTGTCGTATTATACCGCCAAATAGAAAATAAAACGATTCTTACCAGATTGGGCCTGAGCAATGACATCGTGTCCTTTGACGCAAGGCAAAATTGCACGTTGCTGAATAGCCGACGGCTTTTCAAAACCATAAGCGTAAATACCACGCAGCAATTCTTCCTTCAGGTGCATGTCATCAAAATTATCCACAACCTGCGCACAAACAATAACAAAAACGTCATTACTACCGTCAAAACCTTCGCTACCAAAAGGCATCGGAGAAAAAAAATCACTGTACTCACCACTTCCCAGTTGGACTCGATGACGCCATCGGGGTCCATGCCCGGGGGGCCGGCATACATAGATTGTTCACCCTCTGAGGGTCCATTTTTGGAATCTCCCGACCATTGATCGTCGTTCCTGTAACAAAAATCACCAAGGCCATGAGTAAAAGCAAAAAGACAAAAAGTCCGTGGGGGGGAAAAAAACCTTAAAAGCAAAAGAAGCATGAGGCTGTGCACGCGGCGCTCGCGGCACGATCGATATCGCAGACGTTTTTCTCTCTCGCAGCGGCGGCGGCGGCGGCCGAGTTAGCATGATAACAAGAAAAAGCCAGCGCTCGGCGATCACGAGCAGGGGGAAAAACCCCTTTTCCGGATCGGCGGGCTATTAACAGATGTTAGCCGCTCGGCGCGCGCGCGCTGGACCCAGCAGCGCCGCCGATTCCGCGAGCTGGCCAAGGCACCCAGCCGCGTAAACAGCATGAGATGTCAATGGATCCAGTGGGAGCGAGAGAAAAGCGAGCGCGAGGAAAGAGAGTGTGTCTTGGGGGGGCATGATGCACACGTGCGAAAAACTCGCTGCGTCATCGCTCCGATTATAAAGTCGGAGCACCGCCGCTGCGTGTGTGCTTCTCTCTCTCTCTTGCCTCAGCGCGGCTCGTGAATATAATCGCGCGGACGTCGTCCAAGTCGGCTGCTACAGCGGCGTGGTTAGATTCGGGAGGAAACGAATTAGAGTAGAGAGATAAAGAAGCGGGGAGAAAAATCACAGCACACTGAGAGAGAGAGAGAAGGGGTTAGACAGCGTATGAGCGTCAGTATTAGAACACACACACAGACAGAGTGATAATGGAAAGAAAGAAAAGTATAGACAGAGAGAGAAAGAAAAAAAGGTAGGTGTCGCAGGGAAATGGCATTGAACTTTACTTTGTATCTTTTTTGGTGTCTTTTTTGGCGGCTTCCATATTCGTCCTTTACTCGGCAACCGTTATTCAGTGACAGGCCTAAGCGTCGATGAAGCGTGCGTGATACTCAGCGTCGACGACGTGCTGCTTGCTATTGTGCTTTAACGGGAGGGTCCGCCTCTCTCGTCGGTTATCTCGGTCTTAAAAAAAATTTTTTTTCCTGCTCGCACCGCGCTATCTCAACTTCGGCACACACACACACACTCGCGACTGTCTATACAGACACGTGTTAGCCGGTCGGCTTTGCACTAACGACTGTTTTGTACTTGAACTTGCGGCGACGGTAAACTGTGTATGTACACCACGAGCACTAGAGATCACGACTGTGTACGTCAGCGGCGACGACGACACAACTGAGAGTGTTGAAAAATTAAGAAATAACGTATAGAGCGTAGAGAGACTCAGAGCGAGCGCGTGTGCACGCGGCTCGGACTTTGGCACGAGAATGAGCAGTCCAGGAGTGAGGGGGAGGTTTTATAGTCGTAGACGACGACGGAGTGGGGAGAAACAGAGAGAGAGGGTACATTGCATAGTACGATACCCAGAGAGAGAAGGAAAGAGAAGGCCCCGATGAGTTCACTTCCGAATAAAGAGCCCGTCATCTGCCTGCGTATACCTCGTACCCCCGGCTCGGCTTTTCGCCCGCCCCCGAAAAATTGGCCGAGGGACGTCGGCTTTTCCCCCCCCCGGCCGAAAGGGCAGCGGCCCTCGTCACGGCTCTCTCTCTCTTTCCCCCACAGGCAGAGGAACGGCATCTGCCGCGCGGCCACTTTCCCCCCCGTCGCTGCTACCTGAAAAGCCCTGCGTTGGGGAAAAGCTGAAGGGAAAGCCGAAGTGTGCGAGGCCGGAGCTGGCGCGGCTGTTTAGGTGCATGGAGTATTTTGGAAATTAACAGGAGAGAGTGGAGGGAAGGTTTATCGATCAGCCGCGTGGTTATGGAACGCGCGCGCTATGACGCGAGGAGATAAACGCGCGGCTGTTCTGGGTTAAGTTTCGGTGACGTAGCTGGCGGACGGTGTATGTAGGGATGGAAAATGGAAATTAGCGGGCGTTCTTTTTTTTGAATTGGAAAAAAGTTTTTTTGTAGATCGGGAGGTGCGGGTCAGCCGCGGCGGTAATTATTTATGAGAGTACGGTATATTTGGCAGCGCGAAGGCCGGGGTGGATCAATTGTTTATCGGCGCGGAGTTCCTAGTTTCGCTGGGAGTGGATCGGCGAATGTGCAATGTTTTGCAATTGCGAGCAAGTTTGTATGGAATTCCGATGGGCGAGGGAAAATCGATTTACGTTTTATATACGGTACGCGGGAATTCGCTCTGATTTGGCGTTATTGTCCTGAGATTATTTATCGGCGCGGAGAGCCGAGTGGTAATCTGAAAATTGCCGCGGTGTATCGACGTTCTGTTTAAAAGAAACACCACGCGTATCTACAATTTACTATTAAACGGTTACAATACCGTACCGCACAGTAATGTTTAGAATATTAAAAGCAAAAAATAATTGATAACGGCAAATTTCCTCAATATAAATCCGCACGCGCTAATCTATGCAAACTTCCCCGAAAGCCGCGAAACTCCCAGGAAAAAATGCACAGCCGCACTCCGGCAGAAAGCGTTAAAGCTCCCATCTCATTACATTCGCGGAACTCGCTCTTTCCTCAGCCGGCGGCGATAACCGAACAATCGCTCGCCGCGAAAATCTCATTAAAGCACGTCTCCCGCACCTACGAATACATGAATGAGCTAGCGCTCGCGTATACGTCATAACATACGTCGCTCATAACCATCCCAGCTGGGCCGTGATTTTAAAACGCCAAATCAGTGCAAAACTACACAACAAGCCATGTTTTTCAATCGCAAAAGCAAAACAACTCTCGGCTTCACCCACGCGGCTGCATAGCGTCGGTCAACGTTTACGGACGTTTTCGCCGCCCCTAAAGGACGCATCCTGCCGAGGTCGTTAAAATTGTTTCGGAAATCCGAAATACCTGGGCATAATTAGCTCGGGCAAAACCCCGGCCGTTTTTACAATCCAGCCCAGCTCCGGCTTAGCCCAGGTACGTGGAGGGTCGGCAGAGAAGTAGGTATGCGGACGAGGGTGCAGGCTAATATGCCAGCCGTAAGTGCGAAAGCTCGAAAGGCGGAGGAGTCGCAGGGATGGAGAGAGAGGCCAACACCGGACACCTGTTTCAAGAGCGCGCGCGCGCGCTCGCCTATATAGGCGAGAGCTCGCGGCTGGCTGTATATGTAGGTATACACGAGAGGCACAGGCTTGTAAAGTGTGCCGCGCTCGCTCCGCTCTAGAAGCGAGGAGGGAGGACACTTTCGTATAGAGCAGTTATAGGCCTTTTTCCTCGCCGGAGAATGGGGCTCGAAGGTCGCGGCAGCTGCTCCGCGCTCGCTCGCCTCTGTTATGTATATGTATATACTCGCGTAGAGAAGCTAAGAAAGTGTGCAGAGGCTGCAGCAGCCAGCGTGGATTGCATGTGCAGCGCGCGCGGCGGTGTGTATGGATGTCGAAAGAGGCGCGCGCCAGACACTTTGACAGTGAGTCACGCGCGAAAGCATGGCCGCAGCGTACAGCCAGCAACACCTTGACGAGAGAGAGAGAGAGAGAGAGGCGAACGGAAGATTTTCACGCCTGGCGGGAGGGCAAAGTGGCGCGGATTTGTCGCTCGCTGCACCTTTGCGGAGCAGACGGCCGAATCTCTTAAGCTACGAACCGCGTCGTTAAGACAGGTAGATATGAAGGGCTAAAGAGAAGATGCTTAGCAGCGTAATTATGGACTTCGGTTAAGCCATAGAGCGTCACGAGCGAGCAGCGGCAGCAGCTCTCGAGTCGGACACGCGGCAGCCTCCGGAAATCTCCGCCGCCTTTCCCGGAACCATTCCGCCCACGCTACTCTGCCTACGTCTCCCTTCGATCTCGCGCCTATATCACCCAGCCACTCATCTCAGGCCTATCATTGCGCGACCTTACGTAAGGTCACAGAATCCCCGAGCCCGCAAACATACACATAAATCCGGCGGCTGAAAAAAAAAAACGTGGGGGCATCGAAAAAGCCAAGGCGCACTCGATACACACGGAAACGAACACACAGCAACGCCGCCGAATTTGATATTTCTGGCGTCGGCGGCGCCGGCACACGCGCCGAGAGAGCGTCGATAGCGCGCGTCCTCGCCGGAAAATTCCACGCGAACGGGCGCGTGCGCACGACGCGTGTCTGCTGGCACCCGGACGCGCGCACGGGAGCTCTCCGTCTCTCTATCTTAACCCAGCGCGAAAAAGTAAGGTTAGGCGAGAAAACGCGGCGTTGGCCCGACTATGCCCCCCTTGGCAGACGACAGACACCCGCGAGATACCACCACCAAACCCCCCTTAAAAGCCCCTTCAGCCCCCGAGAAAAGCCGGAAAAAGCACCAAGACACCGCTTAATCCCGCAAAGCATCCGATAACCGCGTGGCCGCGGGTAAAAGCAGCACGCGGACGCTCGGTCGCGCGCGCGCGCTCCGGGCCAGGCGCGCGTGTGCGCCATGTTGTCAGGGGGCTGGCTGGCTGGCTGCTCTCTCGCCAGCCACACGGCTCTCCGACACACTCCGCGTGCTTGGCTTTTCCGCGGCGATTAGCCGGGGATCCGGGCGCTCCCCGGGGCCGCGAACAGCTTCACCTGGAGCTCGCGGCTCGGGCTAGCTGGTGGGGTCGGGACGGACGGCCGCCGGCGCCGGGATAACCGGGAAATTAACGAAAGACTTACCTTCGTTCACTAGTATACGACATGTTCCACTCACGGTAGCGCGACGAAAAGGACGAGTTCCTATTGCGTCACAGCGGGCGCCACTCGGAACGCCGCCAGGCGGCGCTGATATAGCGCGAGAGCGAGCATATAGGCTCGTAGATTGGAGCGGAGAGCTCGCGGGATGGATTAAAAAAGGGCGCTGATTGGTGGGTGGGCTGCTGGCGCGCGCGGAAAGAGCTCCGACACGGGGAGCAGTGGCGGATTTTCCGAGGGATTTTCGATGGTTTTTTAGCTGGTCGGAGGGTTTGAGGGATGGGCGGATGGTTTGATGAGGGTTTTATGAGGGTTTAAGGGGTTTTAAGGGGGCTTCAGGGGGTGTGGCGGGGGACGGGCGTTACCCAGAATCCACCGCGCGGGTGGGGAGGTTCGGCCGGCGGGATATTCAAAATTTGACTTCGCGGAGTACGGGAGGATGGTTTCTTGCTTCCTTGATTGTTATTCCTCTTCTCGATCGTGGATTTGTTTTCGCGAGAGGCGAGTTAAAAAATTAGGTTTCACGGGCTCGGCTTGGACCGCTCGGCGTCTGAAAGTTGAAAATCATGGGCTTGAAAGCGTATATGCACGCGCTGTAATAAACGACATCCGCTTAACTTCCGGCTCGGTCTTACCTGCGTTAATCTGCGTTAATAGCGAATGCACCCGTCAAGGTCTTATCTCTCGAATGGCAGTGCGTGCGAGGTCTCTCGTTCGCTCTTGGGTAAGGCCGATCGTATATGAGCGCCGATCAGATTGTAAACATCTGTACGGATGTGAGAAATGTTTTTATTTTGAGTTCCGTGTTTTGCTTTATGTACTTTGCTTTCTTTCTTTTTTAAGATTGGATTTAATAAAATAAAATAAAATAAGTTGGTATAAATGAGCGACGAAATTTTTATTTGAACGTGAGAAATTGGTTAATTTGATTTTTTCAATATTTTGATGAAATAATAAAATTATGCTTGTAAATGGGAATTTGTGTATATATTGAAAAATTAAATATGAACATGAAAAGTTTGCTTTTAATTCACGCATGTAAATTAACTGTTTAAAACTTTATCTTAAATGGGCATGCAAAACGTTTACCGGCAAACATTATAGCTAATGGTTGACTAAGTGTATACATATACAGCAAAGTGTTAATTACGGCGTACCCTAAATTTGAGAATGGGGCTATTAAATTTCCATAAATCAATCGTATATGAAGATTATCATCGAGACATTTATTATTTACTTATTTACGTAGCGTCTTCGGGGTTCTTTTATTTTCTTCTTATAATGCTCGTGAAACCTGATTTTTTAGCTGCAATCTCGTTAAAGCCAATATTTGCGACAAGCACGGTAATTTACTTTTCTTCAATCTCACTCCAACACGTCGAATTTTATTGGTTTATTTTCTTGAATTTTCGTTTATTGGCGCTTGAGCCTAAAACGCGCGAGTCGATCAAAGGTGTACAGGGCACTGAGCTTCGCGACTTCAAACGCATGGCGAAAGGCCAACCGTAGCGATTCGCACCCGCTAATGTATATTAATAACTTCTATTATCTTTTTGCTTTGGTACAATTCGAGCTTGACGGTGAGTTTTTTTCTATTAGACCGGGTCAGAGTCCGGTTGCAAAAAGCCCGCACTTCGAGGTTTGTTTACCTCAAAAAATTGCACTTTTGTGAATTTGGCTTCGAAAAGCCAATTTCAGCGGCATTAATTTAGAAACAGATGACGATAATTTTTATTGATAACTGCGGACGTTAATTTTCGTATCGATAGAGCTTCCTTATAACTAAATGATTACACAGGTATTTTAGAATGTATTTTGTAAAAAAAATTGTATATTTTTCGATTAAAAATAAATTTGCACAATAAATGTCTACCTAATAAAAATATTTCAGCTCTCAAAAGCTAGTCTTATTTCATTATATTATACAATTAAGAAAATATGCTTATTAATGATTTGATTTGTATGTGATGTATAGACAACATGTATACAATCATTTTGTACATTATGCTTAAAAAAATATGAAACATGATTTAAAAATGTTTTTTCTATAAGCTTATTAAAAACTATCTGACGTTTATAGAGTTCAGAATAATTATAAATATTTACATAAAAGCACAACCAAGTACAAGAAACAATACTGCAATTGGGAAAATAACATATATGCCCATTCGAGGAACACAAGTAGAAACTAAAATAGAAATATCATCCATTTCATGGTCAATTCCATCTCTGGTTGGAACTTCTACAATAACTCTGTCAATGGATGTTATGGACAAAGGAAAACTGCATTCTGTCTTATTGACACAAGCCTTTGTAACATTCTCATATTGTAAAGTCGGTTTGTAAATTTCAAAGACAGCATGAAGATCATTTGCAATTAAGTCATTATCACTATAAAATATATAATAGTAATATCCATCTTCTGCTACATCATGAATAGTTTGCACGTGCTTGTTTCCATTTAACAAGAAATTCACATCTATACACTTGTCTGATTGCTCAAATTCATGTGCCAATAAAACATTCCTTCCATAACAATTAAGTAATCCATTTTCAAAACTCGAAATTGATGAATCACTGCCATCTAGAGTAAGATTTCTTGCAGCATTGCCTCCATGTCTAATCCCTCGATCTAGTAACTCTGGTTTGATAGGTTGTTGACTTCTTTTGTGCCTTGCATTAATCACCTCAGTATCTTGTTCTTCTCCATGATTGTCTTCTTCATTTTCATGATCTGAACTCAATTCCTGTTCCAACAATTTCATACGTTCTTTATATTTTTCAGAAAGTTTTTTTCTAGACTCTAAGTCTTTTCTGTGTTTCCTTCTATGAATGACTGATTTGACGTGACTATCATCTGCTTTATTATTTTCATCATGATCTTTACTATTTTCATTTTCAAGCATATGCAATCTTGTCATTCTTCTTTTTAAATGTCTTGGCTTATCAGTAGAATTTTGTTCATCTAATTTATTATTTATATGTTTTTTCACATATCCTTCTGCTGTAGCAAAGTAGTCCTCCAATTCCTTGTCTTCCTTTGATACAGTTTCCAACTTTACAGACTTATTATTAGTTTCATCTTTAGCTATTTTTTCATTATTTGATGTACTGGTTATATTTTTTTTTATATCTAAAAGCTTCTCTGTGTGGTTCAATTTAGCATCTTGTTGAGATTCTTTGTAATTGACAGTTGATGTAACAATTTCTTCAGAATTAATCTCTTGGGCATTAGACTCAAATATTACTTTCACCTAGTAACAATAATATTTTATTTAATATCAAACAACAATACATATAACAAATTTTATAATTGTATAGAAGATTATTGTTCGTATTATTAGTATGTTTTTTAATTAGGAAATTTTATCGATCATTGACGAACAAATGAATGTTGCTAGGATGTTGTTAAAAGTGATTTTTATTTAAGTCGACGTTTCGGGAG
>JAPYZA010001913.1:0-24369 GCA_030522685.1 Eupelmus azureus
GAGAGAGAGAGAGAGAGAGCCAAGTTTGCGTTAGCGCGTCAGAAGTCAGGAGTGACGAGAGACAAGTGCGCGCGAGACTCGGCGAAGTTCGGAAACAGCTTCTGCCGGGAAAATAAGTCTTGACAAATGGAAGCGTTACGAGTGACATTTAACTCGTCCCGCGGCCGGAGGCTTGATGGAAAATTCATTACCGGCGCGAGTAAATCAACTGAGCTTAATTAAACAATGGAAACGCGCTCGCTGATGAAAAGCTGCTCTTCGCCGCTTCTACTGTACTGAATTTTGGATTATGCTTCTCTAACGTTCGATCACGACTAGTGAAAATTCTTGCGATATAAAGGATGAGGATCAGTGGAAAATGAGTAGAGGAAGAAAAATAGTAAAGCCAAAGAGTAATTTAGTGAATGAATATTTGGTAAGGGGGAAACTTAAAGGATGCATTAAATTCAAGAAATTTGTCAAGGCTCCGAGTCGAAGTTAAAAGCAGTCGAGGCGAGGCAATTTTCAGCGAAAGATGCAGCGAGTTATAGAGAATACAGAGCAATACTAAGTACTGCAATTATCGAATAAAAGAATGACGAAAAGGCGGAGGAAGAAAGAGCTCTGAGAGCGAACTCCGAGCGCGCGCGGAGAAAAAGTAGAGCAAGAAGGAGAGCGCGACGAAAGCCACGTGCGAGCGACAAGCGCAGACAGGGTAGGAAGTGCAGAACGAAAGGAGAAAGAGAAAAGAAGAGCGCGTGCTCTGCGCTCTGTGTGTATGCATATATATATAGGTATATACAGGCAGTAAGCGCGACGAGGACGGATAGTGACAACGAGAAAGAGAGAGAGAGAGGAAGGGAGAGAGAGGCGAAGGAGAGAAAGAGATAACCGCGGGGCCGGGTGGTTGAAATTAATGTTGCCCGCTTAATTGGAGCCACCGAGGAGAGTGTGTGTGGCCAAAGCGGTGCTCAGCCGGGGGAGCCCGGCTGGATAGAGGTGGAAGAGCGAGCGCAGCGCTGGGGAGAGCGCGAGGCATTCCTTTTTGCGCAGGCCACCGCTAACCTCAAATTTTATGCTCCGCTTATCGGATTCCAGCCCTCTCGCGATCTCTAAATAGACTGCTCGATGCCCAAAATGTTTGCCGTATATTTCATCTTTACGACTGCTCACCGATAACGAGAATCTATTTACAAACCTTCGTCTTCCACCTTTTTATCGCTTCTCCTTACTTTTATTCGCTTATCACTGATATAGGCTTACTATTGCAGTTTTTCAACGATCATAGTCAAACGATCAATGCTTTATTAATAAGGCCAAAATTGATAAAAAAAGTAAATTAATCAAAGTCACAGTGAAAACAAAAGAAAGGAATAAAAATCAATTCATCAAGTCATCGTAGCGTCCAGCAGAGCTAACGAGCGCGGCATGATTTAGTGTAAAATCCCGAATAATTGGGAATAAGGTGATGGCACGGACGGACAGATTATCGACTTCCTTCCTTTATGAGCTCAGGACGCGATCGATCACGCGCAATATCGCATTCAATTACACGGGCTTCCTTATACAGCCACATTTTCAGCCTACACTCTCTTAACCTCCCCGCATATACATACCTACATCACGCGTACACACACGAGAGCCCGCGCGCTCGTTATATCCATATACATACGCAAAGGGGCCCTCTTTTTGATTGCCGCTTGTCTTTGGTGATTGATGCGCGAGCGAGCGCGGAAGAAAGCCGTTTCCTTAATGCTTTCGCTCGATTATTCCCCCGCGTGAGCATGGCTTTTTGGTACTCTCCAGGCCGGAATAGAGCCCGCAGAGGGAGATTAGCGATCGGCCAGCGAGATTGTTTCTCTACAGAAATTAGACTCGACGTGCGTGCTTTATTTCTGGGAGGCCGATTTTAGGAGCTACTTCATTTGCTTTTAATGATTCGTTATTTTGAAGAATTAATGATGCTTGAGATTTTTCGTGCAGTTTCCTGGATAGTGCTTGTATAGAGATGTTGGCAGAGTGAAATTCTTGGATTGTGGTTTCAAGTTTCTCACGGTTGCTCAAGGGCTTTTGATCTGTATCTAAATTGTTTTCATTATCTTGAGAATTTTATTATGGGTGTTATTGGAATATTGTGATACGATTGTTTTATATCGCAAATTTCATACAGTATAAATGAGTTTTATTTCTTAACGTGAGTTCCGGCAACTTTTACTCTTGAATAAATAATTGTTATATTGGTAATACGACAGCTATGATCAAATAGAAAAGAATCTGTAAAACAAATCAACACCTGCCATCGGTTTACCCTCATAAAAAGTGAAAAGCTTGTACTTGATTTTTATAAAATCAACGTATTATGCAATCTTCAAATAGACGCGTTAATGAATGAAAGACAGAGTTTTGGTTAAATGATTTCAAAGAAGACGTGAAAGCTGTATAATGGAATGTTTTTTGTTTTATATAATTAATCTACAAGTAATTAGTCTTAGGCCTGTTAGATCTGAAAAGGTATTGATATACAAGTACGTGATTGAAAGTCAGGCGAAACTCTGATGAAAGTTTAGCATTAAAACTCGTATGGCGTAAGGTTTTCAATTATCCTCTCAATACGTTATTAAAGGTGTTTACCGGTAGGTAATCATAGACATAATTAATCATTCCTATATCTTTATAACGGAACTCGTTAGAAGTTTGATTAAACGCTACTTTGGTAAATCGACTCTCACAATGGCTATCGTTTTACCTATAAATTATCCTGAATATCGCATAAAAAAAGCAAACAAACTATAGAAAACCAAAGCAAACGAAAAAAGCAACGTCTCATTTAACAAGTCCGAGACACGTGCGGCCATTAAAGCGCTCAAATCCTTCAAATCCAGTCTCACTTGTCCGCCGAGTATCGAAACTCTTATGAAGTGGGCGGCAGGTCCCGCTTAAATCAGCCTTCGACTTGCGCAGCCGGCTGTCACCCGTTTCTCCTCGCGTCCCCCTTTGCCGTCACCCTCGAGCTGCGCCGGTGGTCTCGCGGCCAGCTTTTCGCAACCCTCGCCCCGGGGAAGCGGTTCGATCCGATGGGCTTACAAGTTTTCGGCACGCAAACAGTGAGCCTAATGTGTTAATATAACGTACGGGGAAAGAAGCGCCGGAGGCTCTCTTTCTCTCTCTGGACAGTGCGGAGTTGCTGTTTATGGGTGTACGTAGCAGCCGGCGCGTGTGCAGTTGTGGCACGTGTCGTATGGGTCGAATGTTTTTTTGGGTTAATTTTTAGTAGTGGGTTTGAAGGCGGGTTTGTTCGCTTTGGATTTTCGTGTTTACCAGTTTTTAACAATTTTTTACGCTTTTTTATTTTGACGTTACAAATTTTTTATCTCTTATCTTTAATATTACAGTGTATTGATTGATTGTATTAAAAAAGGATGGGATCGCAAAATTAAATTAACATGGTTAAACAATTATGTACGCCGAAAATACCTTTAAAAATGCGTTTTTAACTCGATAGAAAAATCGTAAAGAAATAATAAAGAAATGAAAATTTATTAATGATTCTAACCTAAAAACTATGTAATCGAAACGCTGATAAAACCAAAAAGAAGAGAATATTATTGCAGTGTGCACCGAGGCGCCGAGATGCTAAAAAAGCCCGCGCAAGAGTCTCTCGAAAGAAGGTCTAGATCTGAATGAATAGTAATGAAGCAAAGTAAGTTCCAGCTTCTATGAATAATACATAGGGCAAACGAAAAGGCAGGGAAGCCAGAGCCCGCGCGCGCACATGCGAATTGGTCACGGAGCCCGCTGAGATAAAAGACGGTGTATAAAGTCCGCAGAGAGAGAGAGAGAGAGCGAGCGGGCCGCGCGCGAAATTGTGTCGCGAAAAGCGTTGCTAATTCCGGTACGCTACCTAAATCATTCACACGTCCCTGAGTGTACGCGGCGCGTCTCTCTCGCCGGTGTGCGTACTTTCATGCTTATGGAAATATTTTGATGACTTGCTGTCGCGCGCGGCCGAGAGGAGGAAAGGAAGAAAAGAAGCCTATTGACTTGAGTGTAAGTGTGCACGCGACTTCTCGAAAAGCGAGCTCCCCCTTCCAATTTTACTTACATACTAATTCCGAGAGAGAGTAAGTCGCGCTTTGTCTACGGCGTACGCTTACCTTTTCAGCGTTTACGCTTCGAAATTTCGGATTTGGAGCTGTTGGGCCGAGGCTCGCTTTAAAACGATAAGCGAGGTTTGAGAAAGCGGCAGTGCGTGGGTTTTGATTGCAGCAGCCTCGTGGCCGAGTGTATAAAGTTGTAAGAGAGACTCCTGAGGTAAAAACGTCTATAACTTAAGCTAAGCTCAATCCTTTATTGTGCATTCTATACAGGTACTCTCCGATCAGATACAGCCAAGTGGAGAGAAACCGTCTCGAGTGATTATTATGACATTAAATTGCTGGCGTATAACGCAAAGCTCGGGCCGTAAAAGAGCGATTCCCATGCAGATTTAATCGTCATTCGCAAAGAAGCTCGCTCTCTCTCTCTCTCTCTCTCGGGGCTCATAACGTCTCACTCAGGCTGGCTCTCCTCTGCGCGCGCTCCGGGAAATTATCATACAAACAGCTACATCTAAAATCCGCCTGGCGTCGGGGGATAAGCGCGCAGTGCTGCAGGCGACAAAACGGCCGTATCGTGTGACAGAACGAGAGAATAAGGAGGAGGCTGGATTTTTGCGGGGAAACCTGGGCCAAAACGACGACAAAGAGGGCCAAGCTATCGCGGGTGGGCTCGCAGGCGTAGGCGTCGCGGGACATGCAAATTACCCGCACCAGATTCGGCGATACATCTTAATTTCGCGCTCGCGCGCGCGCGCCTGCTGGTTTGCCGGCCGAAAATATACCGCCACCGGCCTTTTCTTGTGCAAAGCGCGCGAGCGACTTCTGTGACGAGCGAGCGGACCTTTTGTGCAGAGTGCGCGAGGAATTTTGCTGCGGGCTTGCTGGAGCCTGGAGTTGGTGGTATGGTCGCTGCTTTGGGATTGAGAAATTTACTTTTCTGATGGTATTTTGACTTTTTTTACAAGTTTAATTGTTCTTTGAGAAATGGTTTTATTTTGGGTAATAGCTTGCAGTATAGTTAAAAAAAAAATAATTGAATAAGCTCGAGTGGCTAAAGTGACAGTTCATCGTATTATAACGATCGGGTGGAACGAGAAAGCGTATACATCCGTATTTATCGGAGGCTCGGAGCGGCAATAAATCGAAATGACAATCAGCGCTATCCGACACGTCATTTCATCACAAAGCAAACTAGTGTTAATTTCAACGGTAGACATTTCAAACTCAAGGCCAATTAATTCCTTATCTCACGTTGCAGCGTGGCCTTCGAGCCGGAGGTGTCTATCGTTTCGCGCGCTCTCTCGTGTCTGACGAGTCATTTTTTTTCACTTTCGGCGTCTACATTCCAACGGCGACACGAAAATTCGTGTAAACAGAAATAAGAATCAGCCGGTAATGTGATACGTCTCCGGAGAATCTGATATATATTATATACACGTGTGTATGTATAATTCAGCTAGGCGCGATGAAGCCACATTTTTGGAATGACGAGTCACAAGACGAACGAGCCCAAGACTGTTGAAAAATGTCCCGGCAACAGAAACGATTCGCACGGCTAATAAGTACACGAGCGCAACGCTGCACTCACGGCTCTCAGCACATAACAATGCAGCGCAAGAGAATAGCAGATCGCATTAGAGGAGGGCATAGAGCCACTTGGGCATATAAAGACGAGAGAGAGAGAGAATATTTGCAATTGGGTCATAAATCGAGGCTGAAAAGCGGGCCCCGTGAGCTAAGCGAAGCCGCCTTATACATATCGTTGACATTAAAGTTTTTATTACACGGCCCCGAGGTGAGGCCTGGGCATATTTCACGCCGTTCTCGCTCCTTCGCCTCGTGCCCGGCGATATCCGATACGTTTCCAGCGCGTCATGTGGGTGCGCGAGAACTACTTCGTCATCCTCCGCGCCGTTGGCGGCCCTAAGCCCATAGCCGCGCAGCGAGCGAAAAGAGGAGCGGCCCGGGAGAGGCCGGGAGAGAGAGAGGAACGACTTCCTGAAAGGTGGAAATTAAGCTATTAATTATTCGGCCGCTCCGCTGCCCCGAGGCGGCCTGATGCTATATAGATCGCTTTGGCTGGCTGGGTGATAAGTTTGCTAGGAGTCAAGGATTCCTTGTGTTTTGGGACGCTGTTGCGTTGATTTTATTAACGCGACGAGTTGTGTAGTGTCTTTTCGTTTTCTCCGGCTTTTTACGGCTCTGAGATCCTTTCGTTATTTATATTCACGATGCGGCGCGCCTCTAGGCTTCAATCACTTTTTACCTCCTCGCTAATAAATTAACTTATCTTTAAAGCTTGACAAATTTATTTTGACGTTCATTAATAAATAGCGAGTTGTTAAATTAATAATGGTCTTAAGCTCGCGGAAAAACATTCAAAGGAATTATCAAACACATAAACAAGTAAGACATTAATTCTCATTAAAATTCAATAAATACAAAATTATCCAGAATAAATAAAATGCTTATTAAAGCGCGGCTCTAACGGCAGGGGCACGCCTAATTGATTCTCGTAGCACGAGCGCTAGTGTAATTTTGGCGGAAAGCCGCGATTTGAAAAAAGCCGTAAAGCCGCGCGGGCCGGTAAATACACTTTCATTTCCCCGTAAAGCTGGCGCAAGCGAGCCGGAAAAAAGCGCGTATCCTTAAATAACGAGCCTTCAAAACAAACCATTATCATCAATTTAAATGAGCCGCGGAATGCCGGCAACGCGGCGCTTTTTCTACACCGGCCGCAATTTTCCCAGATATGACGATCGCGTCCCCGATTTGCGAATATCTTCGTCGTCCGGGCGAGGGCAATTTGTCCGAGGCGAGCGAGCTGGATATACCGAAAGGGGGCCCTGGATTCCCGAGAGGATTCTCTCCTCCGAGAAAGTGGCTTCTTCGAAAGCTGCCGCTCGCCGAAGTTGCTCTCTCGCTCTGACATCGCTGGTCGATCTTCACGATTTAGCGGATATGAGCTCGCTGCAGCGCCTTTTATAGGCTGTTGAGATGATTGATAGATTGGGTTAGATTGGACCGCCGTTATTATCGAGTGTCGATTGAATTTTTAGAAATTTATATTCTGGATAATGTTTTTTCAATTGTTCTTATTATTATTTAGTACTTTTGCTACTTGGGCATTTTTATTGGGGCTTTGTAAAATTTTGGCCTTCAAATTTGCTTATGAAAGTTAATTCTTACAAATTGCTACTTTCAGCGGCATGCCAATTTACGTGAAACAGAACTCAATTTCTTTATGGGCATTATCAGAAATTAGCTGATTGACAGGTAAATTAAATAATTTATTGTTTAAGTAACTTTCAGACTTTCATTTCCCATTATTGAAAAAAGTACACACTTATATCAAATAATGTTGATTTCACTTAAAAAATTAGCGATCTTATTTTGAAATGTTTATTTTTTCTTAGTACAATTAACTTTAACCGTAATGACTACATTTAAACGTAACTGTTCACATGTCAGTACTTTTGGTAAGTTCAAAGAATATAATTTGTACGCGTTTCTGCGAATTTTCAGTATTTCAAGTTTCGGAATTTCAATTATGTCAGTGTCGAACTTTTTAGTAATTCAAGTATAAACTTTACGTAGCAAAGATTTCACTCAATTAAAATTAATTACTTTAATCGAAAGATAGATGCAATTATTTAAATTCAGAATTTATTCTTAAAAAGGAATAAAATATTTCACTGAGAAAGTTTGAAATAAATTTGAAAAGTATATTTTCGCTTTATTAATTATTGTAGAGTTTCCATTTTATTGGTGCGCTTAAGTGCAGATTAAAATATTTAAATTAAACTTTTCCGTAATAATAACAGATTATTTTCAATACAAAAATACTCATAGTATTCAGGTGAATTTTCAATCAACTTTTGCGTCACGTTAATCGTTAATGAAAGAAAGCAAAAGTCAGTTCAACATTCAACCACGACTAAAAAAAAAAGTGTAAAATCCCCACTCGCAAATACAAATGTAACTCTTAATAAAAATTGACACACCAAACAAGCTGGGCATTAGCATCGTCGCCGAGATCGCCGGAGCCCTCATTCTCGCCAATAAATATCGCCCCACAATGACCCCTCAACTCGCCAACGTCAGAGCTTTTTCAGCAGCCAAAAACTCGATTAGCAGCCTATCTAAGCAACCCGCTGAAAGCGAGCAAAGCAAGGGAGACAACTCACTCTCCGTCGCTGATAGCAAACAAATATAATCGCAATTGCGAGAGGGGGTCGCTGTGCGTGCGTGGCGGTCGCGCGATATTAACTTTAATTGGCCAACTATCTCCCCGGCTGAATTGAGATTTATGAAGTAAATTCATTGTTTCGAATCGCAGCTCGGACCACCAACGCACTGCTCGCGTCGTCAGCCCTCCCTCTCTCTCTCTCCGCTTCTTGTCCTGCTTTATAAAGCGCGATGCCTCGACGCGTGTCTCGTCCGTCTGTCTCGCGGCTATATCAAATAATGCCTCTCTCGCCCGCACAGACGGATCGCCCCGGGGAAAAAGCCGAGGCGTGAATTTCTGCCAAAAAACGAGCAGTCGGGCCTTTTGTCTAGTCGCTCTCTATTGTCTTGACGCTGCTATTTTCGGGACGCTCTCTCTATTGATTTTGGAGTTTAGTCAAGTATTTTGCGACGAGCCAAGGGATAGGAGACGAGTGGAACAAGTCGCGAATTTTTCTTTTTAAGTTTGCTAACTGCTTTTAGAAATGACGGTGAAGGGGTAAGATAGGCAGGGTGCTAAAGTCTGTCTTTGTGTAATTTATATTGGATTGCTTGGGATTGCTTTGATCGCTCGGTGAAATTTGCGCGTTCTTAGCGCGGCTGCATTCCCGTTCCGAGGAATTTCATTACTTTTAATTTGTGTATGCAGATTTTTAATTATTTATTAACGTTTTCGCGAGGATATTTGTAAGTGATATAACTGTACATAGAAATTTAGAGATCTCTATTGGATTTTCTGCATAGCTGCAAAGAAATTATTATTAAATTAGCATATTCAATAATAAAGTAAGTTGTAGTAATTTTTAAAGATTGTTAAAGTCAATTCTGCAGACAAGCGTAATACACAGCAGCATTTTACAGGCACGCGTATTTATCAATCGCGGAAAAGCTTATATTCTTTAGCGAAAATAATTTTCCGCAAACTGTTTATCCGCAAACATTAGAGCTGAAAAGTATGCGCCTAATCACCCATACTGGTAGAAAGCCTACCATTATCTATACTAGATACCAAAACTCTGTCTAAAAAAAATGAAAAAAGCACACGCAGAAATCCACATTAGAAAATACCAGCCCATAACTCTCTCCCCGCATCATTCCAGCCCCAAGCAGGAGAATCGCTCGCGCTTATCCGAACTTGTCTTTAATGAAAATTTACACTCCCGCCTGTTTACGGCGCTGCGCAACACTCGTACAGATTAATCCCAGTCATTTAGCTCGCTCCCTCCCCAGGCTGCTTCTCGGAGAAGCTGCGGGCGTGCGCGCGCGCTCGCTCGCCGGGAAATCGCTTAATTTCTTGGCTCATGTACGCAGCCTCGGCCGCCGGCGGATTTAATATTCGCAAATCCGGCTGCAAAGCCGTCACGGACGCTTTGACGGTAATGAGAGGGGAAGAGCTCGCCGAGTCTTTTTGCGAGTTCTCCGAGCTTGAGCTGTGCGCGGAGCTGGCTTGTGTGGATTTTGCCGATCATCCAAGTTAGACGCAATCGCGTCTATTAATAATTTGCTTAATAAACGAGCTCTTAATTAATTATGAAGATTGCTAGTGCTGGTGCGCTTGGAGCCGAGAGGTGGAGCCGAGAGGCGTTTCGAAAGCTACCTTTTCTTTGCAAGGATTTTTCATTTTAGATTGAAATTTGGATTTTTACTATTATGTATGAACGTAATTTGAAATAGTGCTACGCGACGGACTGTTTTTGCGACTGTTTTGTGTTGAAAATAATTTGAAATGTGCTTTTTTAACTTACTAATGCGTTTTCTGAAACAATTTTTTCATAAACTTACGTGAACGCTTTGAGTAACAAAATTAATTTTGATACTAATAAATGCATGAAAAGTAAAAATAATTTTTTTTGGGTGACTGTATAATAGCCAACGAGTTGTTTAACCCCAAAATATTTAAACTCACCCTGTAAGTGGCGTTATTCCAATATTGGCCATACAACTCATAGCAATGTACTACACACCATCAAAGTTCACCATCAACCAAAACAAAAATTCACTCAAATTTCTCAAATTCCTACCCCAGTAAACAAACCGTCCACTCATCCAACCCACAGCACAAACAATTCCAAAGCAGTGCGCGTAATTAATATCAAAATAAACGGATCAATACACAGGCGCATAAGCAAAGAGCAACGGGAGCATCAACACGCGCGTATGACGTTAGCAAAACAGTGTAGAGCCCGAGGTCAGAGGATCGGCTTGCCCGAGCTGATAAGGCCTGCATCGAGTGGCCGAGCGCGCGCGCGGCGGAAGTCGAATTTATATTCGGCGCGCGGGGCTCGAATTAGAGAAGCGCGAGTCGAGCAGCTGGAGAGAGACACATATGTCCCTTATGCGTCTCTACCTACCGCATAACCACTGCTCGAGATCGCGGGCTCGAGTCGACTCGCTCTCTTTTTATACCCAGCGGCGTAATTATAGTTAAGCACCCGCGGCTCAAAGGCTAGTGTGTATATCGCTAGAAGAGATTAAGCTACGTAGCGTAGGGCTAGTCGTTGGGATTGTTGATTTGCTATGCGGAGCTAGATCAACGGAGGGATTACTTTTACCGCGTGCTTTTCCTGCATTTTTGGTGTATTTCAGCTTGTATTTAGTCTCTGGCTTCGTTCTGATATACCCATCAGACTGGGCTACGAGCCTGAGAACGATGAAATTGCCGCATTATCCGCGACTCTTATCAACTCGTTTCGTTACAAGTATAATTGATTTTTCGCTGGGTTACCGAAACAAGCATTGAGAAAGTAATAAGCGAGCGCACGCATCGAGAAACGCGAAAACGCTCGTGAATTACGAAAAACACAGCGCGCGAGCGCGCGCGAGTCGTAAAAATTTAAATAATTACACCGAAAATGACGGTCCCTCGCAAACAAGCCCATCAACTTTCGAAAGGCGCGCATCGGCCCCCCGAGTATATCCTACGCAAATAAAAGAAACTCGCGCGTCCAGCGTGAAATATTCGGGTCATCATAAAAGAGAATAGCCCTTTTACGCAGCCGAAATTATTTTCCCGCGCGCGACTCCCCTTAATGTATCCCCATAAAGCTCCGCAGAAAGTGTAAATAATTTCGCATATTACATTGTTTTTCATGCGAGAGCTCGCGCATAATAATAAAACGCAAGAGCCCCGCTGAAAAATAGCCTTCGATTAAGCCGAGCGCGCCTGGCAAAAAGCCCACGTATAAACACGCGCTCGCTCGCGCGCGGCGAATTGAAAAATCCACAAAATTATCGCACGCACCGCCATAAAGCCGAATGTATAATTTAAGCCCTCGCTCTTTTTTCCTCCTTCTCTCTCGCTCCTCCGCCAATAATCGTGAATAATAGCACGCGCGCCGATGCTATATAATACAGTCCTCGCGGGCGTAGAAGCAGCCTTTTGACTTACGCTGATTGCGCGCGCGCCGGCTAGTTTTCTGCCTGGCGCGCTTTTGGCAGCTAGACACCGCGCGAGGTGCGGGAGCGAGTTCAGCAGCCGGCTGACCTCCGCACAGTAAATTTCGAGAGGAGAGAAGAGCCGAGAAACGAGAATCGCTCGGAGGCCTGGGGAGCCTGGCTACTGTGCGTTGATAAACGCTAGGGACGCTGCTTTTACTGCGCGGGAGCTGACAAGTGGTCGGAGTCTCGTTGCTTTTTGACTTGTTGCGTGGGATGTGGAATCTTATTGGACTTTGTTGATGAATTTGAGGTTAGGTTGTAATAAGGTTTTAGATTGTATGATTGTGATCAGTGACTATATATGATGTGAATGTGTATATAAGGACAGCATATTTGCTGTAAAAAGGTAATGCTCACATTTTATTTTGTTGCTTTTTACCTTAACGTTTTTAAAGATTATATGATTCACCTTACATAAGCATTAGTTTAGATAAGTAAGCCCCTTGTAAAAACGTTTTTTTAGTAATTTCAGATATTACAATGACGAGCCAAAGAG
The DNA here is from genome assembly GCA_030522685.1 of Eupelmus azureus. NCBI lineage: Eukaryota > Metazoa > Arthropoda > Insecta > Hymenoptera > Eupelmidae > Eupelmus > Eupelmus azureus. The sequence goes on from JAPYZA010001913.1 coordinate 12,238, forward strand.
GACGAGGCAATATAAAAGCGCAATCAACGAGATACTCGATCGTTTTGCATCAGTTTAATAGTTTCAAGCCTCCACATAGAGCAATAAAATGACGTGAATCGCTGAAATTTATTAACGTATCGAGCTTCAATGTAATGGCTCCTTAAAACAGATATAACAGCTTCTTTTTCCTGTTCTACTTTGTTTACACGCACCGCGCACTCGTATTAAAATCAGCGACTTCCAAAGCACTCTTCCTCATCAATAACAAAGTTTGTACGCTCAAGATCGGACATACTCCCAGATAAGAAGCATCCACTTAGCGCGAGCGGCAGGCACGTATATGCTCAGTATAAAAAAAGAAGCGCGGCGATAAGCAAAAGGAGTTAAAGGAAAATATAATCAGTCGATAGCGAGAAGGATGAGGATAAAAAGCTCTGCGCTCGCAAAGTAAAATGAGCGATAATCCAGGATCAGCTGGTGCGTATAAGAGTCCCTCATAGTCAGAGCCATATAGCCGGCTACCACGCGCGCACCAAATCAAATTGAACCAGAGGGCCGCGCGAGCGAGCTAATCTGCTTTGGACGATGACACGGCTGCGCCGCGAGGATTAGCCGGGCGCGAGGAATTCGGTGCGCGTCTCGGCTTCTCCCCTGAGGCCTGTGTAAGCCAACCTTGGCGCGCACCTTCAGGAATTCACGCGCGCTCGTGTCGAGAGAGAGGCGAGTTTGATGATGAACCAGAGAGGAGCTCCGCCGTCGGACGCTTGGGTTGACTGGGAATCTACAAGGTTTCTTCTCTTTGGTTGATTTTTCTTGGAGGATTAGAGGTATTTTCCTCAAAATGGATTCTTTGGTGAAAATAATAGTCAAGGAAATATTGGCGCGTTGTTTAAGAGCACGAGTCATTTGAGTATTATACTATATTATTTCTTTTGTGCATTATGTTACAAGGCACTTTCGGCAAAGAAGCACTAAATTTTTTATCAAAATAACTGGAAACAATGTTAGAGCGAACGCGTCCTTTGTATAGAATCTCGAATAGCTTGATTTGCGATCGATTAAATTATCCCCATCCCCCCGTCCATATATCTCATAGGAATACGCGCATAAAAGAAGCTTTTACAACGCGCCGTAAACATAACAATATATAAAGACGTCAGGTCCGTTTTGGCTTATTCCAACAATGCCGGGGCCCGGACAATTCGAAAAACTGGTTTCCCGCCTCGCATCAGCCGGAATCGCGAAACTCGGCCATTATGACGCTTTGAGCTAAACGCGCGGGATTCAATAAAAGCCGAGGACTCGCCGTGTCCGAGATTTAACTGCGGCCATCAAATTTAATTGAGATATACAAAGTGAGCGCTCATCGGCTATAGCGCAGTTAAGGCAGCCGCAATTTTTCAGGATCACGTCCGACGCTTATGTGTCTTTGCACGGGCCTGGCGGGGCGTCACTTATATGCGCGCGCGCGGGCTAGAGGAGCCCAAAATAAACTTGTTCTCTCGCGCGCGAGCCCGACCACACGAGAGAAAGAGAATACGCACTCTGACGCATTATATATGCCTTTTATTGAATCCTTAATGTCCCGGCTTGTGTGTATAAAACAAATTGCCGAGGAGCATTGATTCTTTCTCCTTCTTTTTGTACTTCCAGCGAGATGCCTCGCCTGATTAATTAGGATCAATCGGATACATGAATTTCATTAGCCTCTAGCATTGTACGGCCATTTGGAAAAAGACGCGACTGCCATCTATCAGCTCGAGGTGAGATATTTTATCGCGCTCGCTCGCTCGTATAACCATTAATCCAGCCGAGTGGAATGCAGAGTAGCTTTACTTGGCTTTCACGATTTTTCATCCATCAAGCGATCGCGTATAAAATAAACCACTCGGCAGCGCTTTGAGAAATTAACGTCAGGCTTCAATAACAATTTCAATTCTCTAATAACGCATCTACGATGCGCAGTTTACGGAAATCGGCGTGCTCGCCAGCTTCCCACAATTAAAGAATCCTTCAAACTTTCAAAGGCGGCGGCCGATGGAATTCCGATGGAAAGATCTCGGCATTAAACAGCAAACATGATAGCCTTTCGCGAATCCTATTCGGGCATGAATCAGAGCTCTCCGGCATTCTGAGCCGCCTCGTAGCGTGTAACTCGGAAAGAAAAGCCTCTTTGACCCCTTAATAATGACCGCTCGGCTCTTTCTCTTCCACATACACAGAGCAGCCTGAGCAGCCAGGAGGAGCAGGAGAAGCGGTGGGAATGCAATCTCCATAAAACTGCTTCCGCGGAGCGATGAGCGTCCGGCAAAATTTGAGTTAAGGCCGAGCGGCTCCTTTTTCCCCGGGCATCGCGTATCTCTTTGTCGTGGTTCTCTCGCCTCTATATAGCTCGCCTACTCGACTTTACGAGAGCCCCGGAGAGCGGAGCGTCAGCGCGAGCCTGAGAGGACGATAAAAAGCGAGAGAGGAGAGCGCGTCTAACCAGCCTTTGCGCTCGCGCGCGAAAGCTGGAACGCGCGGAGCAGAGCGCGGCAATCGAGAGGCTCGCCAATAAAATGCCCGGGATGTCAACAACGGGCCCTTTGTGAGCCCGGACCACCAGCAGCGCCGCCGCCGCCGCTTTTGCCGCTAAATTTTCCAAGTGCCATCGATACACGCGCGCCCGGCTAATGAAACACCGAGCCGAGCGCTCTACGGCGAGTTATTGATGGACCGGAGAGCTGCTGCGCTCCAGGCTAGGCCCACTCTGTGGCTCCTGTCTCACGCGCACTTGCCGGCTTCTATATAGCTTGGAATTCTCGAGAGGTGTGTCAACTGCTCGCTTATCTTTTTAATATGCCCGGCCGCCGCATACATATATACGCGTTCTCGAATCCCGATGGAATTATGCGCCTTATGAGAGATAAAGCTTTTAGGAGCGCGTGCGGGCTCGTGTAATAAAAGACGTTGTTTTGGGACGGCGACGGCTGCTTAATGAGGTGGCTAATTATGCCTTTTCGTAAACTCCCTATGCAAATGCACGGCTATTAAATTCCTTCATTATTCTCTTATCTAATAGCTCGCTGAGCATTAATGTAGCCTCTTCTCCTTTTATTGTCTGGATTTTTCGAGCCCGACGGCCCCGGCTCTGATTGATAAGTTAAAGCCTTGATTTATGATGCATGACTGACTCGGATACGTCATTTCCATAGCGGGGGAGAGCCAGTCGCTTCTTTTTATTATTAAAATTTAATGGCTTACATAACACACCGAGCACTTTTCACTCACGTAGACTCTTTCTAAAACATTCAACTCCTGATAATTCGGTTGTTTCTACGCTCCCTTCGAATGTAAAAACACGACGAGGACGCAGACACTGCATTTCAATAGCCGAACTTTCGTCGCGAGCGTAAAATTTCAAGACCACACACGATCCCCCGGGTCGCGACTGTTTTTCAAAGGAACTGCGCCACTCGAAGCGTCAAATGCTTGAATTTTCAAAGCCGCGCCGGTGCGACTGTACACACGCGACCGGAATTTTTCGAACGCGAACGAGCTGGTCAGCTCGTCGTCGTCACGCTGCGTATATACAACTCAGCCAGCGGCTTGGGATCGTTAGCTCCCGGCGCGAGTCTCTTATTATGAAATTAGCGGCGCGATAAGCGCGTCGGCGAAAAAAGGCGCGCGTTCCGGTCCAGAGCTCCAGAGAAGCGAATCGGACGGAGGCAAGACGGGGCCAAAAGAGAGGAAAAAAGTCGAGGCCCATAAAAACGTCAAACATTCCCCTAACCTAGAGAAACGTCTTCATTACCGCAGCCCGATCGTCCCTCTCTCTCGCTCGCTTGGCTTCTCCGTCTCGCTCTATCGCTCCTTCATCGCTCATATCCTCTCTCTCTCGCTCTGTATACAAGAGCGAGGAGAGGCGAGAGTGGCTCTTGGAGAGCTGCTTCGTCAGCGAAAAAATATCGGACGCAGAGAATGTAGATAAAGTCCGCTCTTCTTTGTGTATACACTCCCGCGATTTTTTTCCGACCCGGGCTAGTCATTTTCTGCACTGATGGTAGAGAGAGGCGGAGTGTTCGACAGCGCGAGATCGCGCATAGAGTTTAATTGTCGGAGCGAGCATCGCGAAGCTCTGGAAAAATGAGAGCCAGGCACGTAAATTGCGATCCGCGCCAGCCGTAGGCCGCGCGCAAGTGGTAAAAGGACGAGACCGATCCGCCAGGCCGATCGCGTAAGAATGTTCCTCTTTTTTTTTGGACCGCCGAGGAGGTAGTGTATTATTCTTGCGAGAGACGTTCCGGTATATTGTGCCGTTGAGCGCGCGGATTCCGCGCCGGGAAATATGTGCCCTTCGAGCTTGTGTATATATACGTATTTCTGCGAGAGTGCACTTCCGTCGGTGGATGGAAGCTCGCTATCTGCCTTGTAATTGTTTGTAAGTGGCGCGCCGAGGAGAAGCAGGCGGGAGGGTACAATGGAGATTTTTCTTAAGTTTTAGAGGATGTTGCTACTGCTTTTACCGTGCCGGATGCTGCTGGGATCATTCTCGCTTGACATATTTTCGCTTTTATTTCCTCTGCTGAACCTGTGTTTAGGTTGATTGCATTAATTATGGACTTAATGTAAGCTAAATTATAAAAATCCTTGGAATGGATGATAATTTTTTGTTTTTATGTTACAATACGAGAAATGATTCAGTTCAACAAATTTATTAAAATAGGTAAATAAAGAACTAAATATTTGAGACTATTTTTTATTCATGTGAATTTTTTTATATAGGAATCAAAAAATTATCAACGTTTTCAAGTTAATAAAGATGCTCTCTAAAAGTTAAGGAGTAAATCTATATCAAAATTTACATAAAATTTCATAAAATCAAGAAATTTACTCATCATAAAGAGTAATTTTTAAATATACTTCTTATAAAGAGTAAATCTCGACAAATCATAAAATTTACTCCTTATAATAAAGGAAAAATATTAAATTTTACTCCGTATGAGGAGTAAATTTCTTGATTTTATAAAATTTACTCCTTATAAGGAATAAATTTTGACATGAATTCACTCCTTAACTTTTAGAAAGTTCATTATGTATATAATAAAAAATATCAAAACCTATTATTGACTATATCTATTTATTTTTATTTTATTTGCAATATGAAAAAAATTATTCGAAAAATTATTTTTTAATCACTCAAATTTTATTTTTTATCATACTATTTTATTTATCTATTGTTTTATAAATTATTAGATAAATTTGTATAATTCATTAATATAGTATATCGAAGAAAAATCTTTTTTTCGCAATTATAAATAGTTTTCTTCGAAGCCTTAGTGTGCCTTTTGATTAGTATCTATATTAAATTTATATTGGCCAATTAAAAATTGTAAATATGTTATCTTAATCTATAGAAATTTCCATTTTCTATTTTAATTTCTTCTAAAGAACAAAACAGTTCAGATACAAATCATTCAGCAATCCCTTACATATTATACTGTAAAACACAATAAGTTGAACAAAAGTAGTAATTTAACAGTGGGCATAATTCAGGAAAAATACTGCAAAAATCGTAGTCAAACGGGCTCGCTGTCATATAGCCAAGGAAAAATGTAATAGCATATAGGGTAAGAGAAGCGAGCGAAAGAGAGAATCTGGGAAAAAAGAAAAAAAGATGAAGAATGAAGAAGGATGATCGGGGGCTCTGTTAATAAAGAAGTCAACGTTTTAACACAGCTCGCTGCTCGACAGCAGCGTCCCCTCTTTCTTCCTCTCTCTCTCTCTCTCTCTTAGCAGTAAACGCCGCTGCTGCCTCGCTCGCTCGCTCTCGCTCTCGCAAGTACGCAATTTATGTAATTGTCTTTTTCTACCTTGAGAAAGCAATGCATATTTTTTATCTGCTTTTTACGAGTATCCACTTATGACTACTTGATACTCGCCGGCGCGAGCTGACTTTTTTACGCGTGCGAAGGAGGAGAGAGAGAGAGAGAGAGAAAGAGCAGAAGAGAGAACGAGACGGCTATAATTAAAACGTACAATCAACCGACTAATTTGTCCTCCAGCGCATTAATAAAACTCATATGTGCGCCTCTCTCTCTCGTCTATTTCTTCGTTCCTTCTTTTCCTCTCTTTCTGCTTCTTTCTTTCGCGGTTACGACTCTGCCCCACGCACGCGCGCGCTATTTTTAAACGTCGCGAAATTCCGAGTACTTTGTAGGGTTACATCTTGCTCAGTCGTTTCCCTGTGTGTGTGTGTGTGTGTGTGTGTGTGTGTGTGTGTGTGTGTGTGTGTGTGTGTGTGCGTGAGTGCGTAAGCAGCGCGTGCTTCCGCGAGAGAGAGAGCGAAACACACATGAAACATCAGGAACGAAATAAACGGCCGGGCGCGTAAACAATTTTGTCAGGCCATTAGCATAGGAGAATCAATCAGTGTCGCTCGCTGAGTATGACGTTAGATTTTAATCGGCTTTCAATGCTCAGCCAAGCGCGTCTACGATATTCCAGCCCGAACGAGCCGCTCCGCGAAAAAAATCGACTCATAGTGTCTCTATGAAGAAAAAAAACAACAGAACAGCCGCGATTATCTCGAAAAGCCGAGGCTCGTATTTATACATCTATACTCTCTCGAGGCAAAAATTCGGCTCTCCTCCGATTTCAGGCCGATCTCGAACGGAAAGCAGGGAGGCGCAGGCGGTGCGGGCCCATTTAGCATCGGCGCGACGTATTGAATCGTCAAAAGTCAAAACTGTAACCGGAGGCAGAGAGCGAGCACTGCTGGCGGCGGGGCGACCGGTTTTGAGCCTTTTAGGAGGCGCGCGCGCTCGCTCTTAGAGCCGTGCGACTCCCTACCCCCTTCGCTCTCTGATACTCTTTCAAAGGCTATATTCGACACAGGCTCGACTTCGCGCTCTGGCATACATTACCTCCGACCTATTGTCCTCTCGACTCTGCCGATTTCGAGATCGGTTCGGCGAGTTTTCAGATCGGTTGCGTCGGCGCGAGATCGAGGAGCTCTTTTCAGGCGGATGATTAGGGGATCGGGAAAAAATGGGGATAATTAGCCGTGATGATAATGACCGAGAGCGAATGACAGTTTTTTTTTGCTTGGAGGAGATATATAGCAATCAGCTGATTTATATTCTGTTCTTAGAAATTTTTATGTGCTTTGTCATTATGATGCGACTTACTTTTTTATCTGGACTTGCTTTTTTCTATGTGTATGTTATGTAATATCCTCTCGTCGAAAATTCTCGGCTCTCGATTTTTTTTTATTCTTAACGATCGGACGAACGATATCTTTTATAAATGAGCGTCACGGTGTATGAAGGACACGTTATTTCGATGCCGTAACTAATGAACTCTACGTTAACTCGAGCTTTTCGAGGAAAGGGAAAATATTCCAGCTTTCGTCGAGATTAAAAACTAGGTGATATAAATTTTGATAAACAAAACTATAAAATATCAGTGGTAGGAAAAACCACAACAAAGATACACAGATAATAACCGTTAATCTTCGTCGCAAGCTCGGGCGACATTACAGAAGCTCAGAACAAGACACTACACCACCTCAACCTAAACGGTCTCATCCAACGCCAAAAGTACCCTAGACACACTCATACCAGCGCGACAGCGTAACGGTAGGAAGCCAGAGAGGGCAGCGGACTCGCAACATAGTGGCAGCTTGCGCGCCGGGCGCGATATTGTCCTTGCACGCTCGCGCGCATTGAATAAACAGCCGGAGCTTTAAGGAGACCGCGGCCCGCACGGCTAAGCGTTCTTTAATTAGAAGAGGCGCTCGCGCGGCTGGTTCAAAGCGCGGAAGCGCGCCGAGTTGACACGCGGTAAGAAAATACCGAAGGACCAAAGGTTATTTTCGCGTTGCGTAAGCCGGATTGATTAATCGCAGCGCGTGCTTACACTGGATTCTCAGCTTGCGAGCTTGTAGATGTAACGTCGCCAGATAAATTAAAGTATTAATATTGAAACTGCTGATGGAGACGTTCGCAGGAAAAATCGGCTTATTAGCGCTTGTTTATGAAAGTTCAAACTCCAGCCGCCTAAGCGAGCCGTAAAATCGGCCAGAAAAAAAACCGGCAAAACGAAGAGCCTCGAGCCGAGCAAAAAGCTGACTGCTCGCGCTTTGAGATCCAAGCGCTGGCGGATATATACGCGACGCGTCTCAATGACGAGAAAGAGCGAGAGAGCTCGGGCGCGCGAGAAAGAAACGCCACGTGATGTAAGTAGCGTGAAGCACGCACGAGAGAGCTTACGTCGAGCTTGCTGCTCACGGAGCAAGTGTAACGTCGTATATGAGCGCAAGCGCGCGCACGTGTATGTGTGTGTGTACGCGTATTAGCACGGCGATGTGCACACACAGGCGCAGGGGAGTGCCTTGGCACACGGGGAGGACGCGGACCACCCACACGCGGGACCACCGTGCTAGCCCCCTGGCATACATTAGGTTCCGCTCACTCTCTCTCTCTCTCTCTCTCTTGCGCGCTCTTTCTCTCTCCAAAAACTATACCGGCCGGCTCGCTCTCCCCACTCCTCCTCTCTCTTTCTCTCTCGCGTATAGTCGCGCTCTCGTTGCCGATTGCCCGGCTCGCGAAGCCATTAGATACTTTAATACGGCCTCGACACCCGTTTAATTAGCATTTGATACGGATCCCCTCTCTCCTGCCTCTCTCGTCCCATCGGACAATCGGCTTCTGTGTCTGCAATATCGCGAGCGCGCATCTGTCTGCGCGCGGGCTATTCCCCCGTCATTATATTCGGGCTCTCGGTGCGCCCACAGCGACCTGACGAGCCGATGAAAGCCAAAGGAGGACGCGACGATTACGGATGCGCCGATCGCTGCTTTTTCTCCGCGCTGCCGCAGCCCGGCAAAAACTACGCCGCGGAGCACGCCTACGTATATACGCCGAGACGCCCTTTTTACATTATGTACTCGCGGCTCTTTTTTTCTTCCGCGAGCAAAGCTATAAATATTTACCGCACATACTAATTTCGCGCTCGCTGAAAAATGGCCGGGCTCGTTAATTTGGCCTTCTGGAAAAAAGAGGCTGAATAATTTGGACTTTTCTTCGCTCCGCGCGAGATAAATCGACCGCGTCCGCGTAAATGGCAGAGAGAGCGATTCTGCGTTAATTATACATTTCTTTTTCCCAGCTAATTACACTTATTTCTTCAAAGGCGCAGTTCTTGCTGCACTCGTAATTATTCAACACGTCATCGTCAGATCAATTACACCGATTCCCGTACAAATCATCTCGTGCTCGCCATAACTGCTTAAACGTTCGGCTGAGCGCCTATCGCAATCGACGAGCGCCCGCTGATTAGCGCCCCAATACATCCTCCCAGGCGCGATGACGTCATCTCATTTCGAGGTCAGCCCGGCGAATTGACTCGTCAAAGCGAATCATAAGTACATACGCGCGCCACTTTTACGAGCTGCTAAGAGCCATACGTACATACGCGATGCGATCGCGCACAAAACACGCACTATACATCGTGAATCACGCGCGCTAACTTTCCGGCCGAGCGACTGCATCGATCAAAAGCTCGATCGGCTCGCCTCGACGCCTGGCCGTGCTGTATGTGTGTATGCTCGCGAAAAATAGTTCTAATCAGGATATAAATGCCGAGAGCGATACGGCTGGCTCCGAGATTTATAAACCTGTTTATTAAGTTGGATGCCTATGCGCCGCTCGGAAATGAATGTCGTGGCAAGTTTGACGCTAAGAGGAGCCGGACGATGAATGATTTTGGAAATTAGGATGATAAAGACGCCCGCGCTCGGGAGAATTAATCTCTCGGATTTTTCATAATGGGCCCGGCTGAACGGGAGATTCCGGGCTTTTGTTGCCGGCTGGGCTGATTGATAGTGTCGCCGCCGAGCGAGCGATCGCTGCCAAACTCGATTGAGAAATATCCGAGGAGCGTTGCCGATTTTTTCTCGCCTCTTTATTCCGGATTTATTGTTTAGTTTGCACAGCTGACAATTTATCGTTAATTATTAGGCCTGAATCACGCGGCTTAATTTTAAATGATCCGAGACGATAAAAGCAGCGCGTATAAAGGCGTTATCTGTCACTCGAGGCGAATTAACCGCAGTATCTTAAGGACAAAAAGGCGAATAATTCGCTGCTCACATTTGTACAAAACAAGCCCGAGAGCGAGAGGCGAAAGAGCCGGGGCCCGCGCGGGTATCGTATAACAGCTCGAATATTATATTGCGGCCTGTAGCTTTCTCTTTCGAAGTCGCTACACACGCGAGTGACGCCTGCGATGTCACATTGTCCCGCGAACGATCCATCATAGTACCGCAATTCAGACGATCTTTCCGAGGCATTTGTACACTCGGCTTCGTACGAGCCCCGAGAGCGAGCCGTCTCCTGGCTTTTGCCGGTGCATTTTATTTTTCCGCTTTGAATTTTAAATCGGTGACGCGAGCCGATTCTGGAAGCAGAACGCCTGTCGTTTAGAGCTGGGAAAAGGATGGCTTACTATTAGTGACGCGCCGCGTCACTTTCGATGCCTTGGTAACGCTGCGTTCATTTATAATGCTTATAGAGATGCGGTTAATGCGACGAATTAATTTTTCTGCGTATATATCACTTTACGAAATAAAAGCGAAACGAGCGTTATTTATGGCTCGACACTAGGGCATAAATATTTTTAAAAGTGTTGCCTAAAAATCTTGATAAATATATTACAAGCTATATTTTTCAGCGTTTTACGAGACGTGCTTTTAAATATGAGGTGCCGGGCAGCCTGTCTAGAAATTCTCATATTTGCATACAGAGTCGCTATTGTTAAAAGAAAAAACAGAAACTTTATTCAAAAATATCGTCTCTATCAAACGTAGTATAAGATATATAAACGCAAATTATTTTATTTGTTTATTACACGCATCGACAATAATGACACTAATTAGCGCCATTCGAATAAATCGCCCGGAGCTGATCTTCCCCGGCGAGCGCGATCAAACCATACACGAGTCTACCCTTGATGCATCATTATAAAAAAAAAGGAAGGATCAAAAACTACGTTCCTCGAGCGAAGCTGTCGATCAAAGGAGGAACCCTAAACACTTCCATAGCTCTCCGCTTCCAAAATTTACGAGCAGCCTCTTAATAAACGCTCGGGCCTTTCGCGTGTACACAATCGTAACACGCGCGCGAGCTGGATTCCTCCTAATGATGATTAACCTACGCTCCCCCCACCCCTGCGTGTCACGTGCCCTGGGCAAGGTCGGGCCGACCTTTGCCGCCGAGCGAGCCGGCTCATATGTGGTATTTGTGCGCCGAGGGAGGCCCTATTAGTGATAGGATGAGATCGTGTGACTCTTACCGATGTGTATGCTGCTCTTTTTGTTTAGGAATGTTTAGAGCCGAGATTCTTGTAGATGGAGCATCTTTTTGGGTGGAGGAGTTGGATATACGAGCCGCATTGATTCGCGAGCGAAAAATCGACTGGATTCGCACTTTGCTAAGATCCGATGGCTTCTGAAAGAGGAAAGACTCTTTATGACAAATGTTTGAGTCATTTATCATTGGGCTTACGTGTTGCGATCCACGGAATTTGCTGGGCGATAAAAGTTCTTTGCCTGCTCATTGTCCTCTTTTCTTTTCTTCGTATCTCAGAGATTTAGACATTTTATATCTGATCTGATGCCTTAATGTAAGATGATTGATTCATTCAAACTTTATAAATCGTGCGTTTATAAAATATTAAGCTCGTGTAGCGTAAATATTTCAACGTTTTGATTAATGCCATAATTATACGAAAAATAAGTACGATCTATCTAAATAAGATTTTAATACAAACAATCAATAAAGGTATAAGTATAAAACAAGAAATAATTTTTCATTTTCGGAAGTTAAAAACCTCTCAATAAAATAAAGTGTAATAAAAAATTGTTCTCCATTTCCACGTATATATGCCTCCACTTCCCCTACACAGAGCCAGACATTCGCCATACCTTATCCTCCCTATCCCTCTTTCTCAAGCTACGTACGCGTTTGCACCCGGCGGAGAGTGCTAATTATGGGCTCAGATTCGATTCCAGGTATGGCCGGAATGCCCTCCGAGAGCTGAACGATCGTCCGAGTGACGGGACCCGCCGCTGCCTCCTCGCCAACAAGTCGACTCGCTCCTCTCTCTCTC
>JAPYZA010001914.1:0-19016 GCA_030522685.1 Eupelmus azureus
AATTTATACTAAATACTATTCTCAATCATATTAGAAGAGAAAATCTTATAAGAAGAAACGTAAGATAGTTTGTAAGTTGTTTCAATCAAATTAAGCACAGCAATGAACTTAACCACAACGCACCACCGATTGATTATGGGCGTAACATTACAATACATCACATGCTCAAAGATTTTGCGAATTTCATAGCAATATTTCCGATCAAAAAAATTCACGAAATGATCAATATTTTTACCTACTTGCAAATTCGTTTACCCTTATGATAACCATGAAAATTACCATTATCATAAAGAAACTTATTCGATCATAAAAGCACAGTAGAATATTTTCAACATTACTGCGGACAATTATTTGAATGTTCAATGAGAATTCATCAAAGATCTTCGTTCAAAAAATCTGTTTTGAATATGTTCTATTTATAACGATAAATACTCGACTGATTTTTTCTTCAACCTACTCAGCATTCAGTCCATCCGCAAAACGGTATTCTTTCTGATTTTGGTTATCTCCCTACCCTTTCACCGCAAAAAATAAAAAAAAATAAGAAGGGCAAACAGCGCCACAACAGGAAAGTATACATAAACTTCAATCACGAAATTTCCTCAGCCAAATATAAAAAGAAAAAAGTACACCAACGCTTACTTTTCCCAAACGACACGTGCTTACTGAACAGTATTGCCAGTTTCGGATTTCCTTAGACCCGAATCTATAGTCGCGTCTCAAGGTTAAAAAAGTCTCGAACTCAAACTTCCAATATGCGCAACTACAGATTCACGCCTTTAGTTTTCGGCTGACCTAGAAACTCTTCGCTCACGCACCGCCCCTTCGAAAGATGCGAAGTGCCCCGCGAATTAATACAGGATAGGCCGAGATACAATCTGTTAAAGTGCAAAGCGATTTCTTTTCCTTCGCCCTCTTGCGAAAGGGACGGTAAATGAAATGCATTTTGCGCGCTTTATCATTAGGTATCGGTGGGATCTAATCAAGCACACCGCTGGAATCGAAGGATCGAGATAAAATGTCATCAATCGTTTGACCATGTGTGTACCACGAGATTCTCTCTCTTTCTTTCTCGATTTGCGGATTGTTCTGTGGTGCTAATTACTGTGGCTACGTTTATGAGCTTGTTTACATTGGTAACTCGAGCTATTGTGCAAAAACGTGATTTTTGCGATAATTGCAGTGAGAAAAAAAGTTGTGACATGTGCAATGCATGTACGATACGCCGCGTTTATTTTTCTGTAGGATGGAGCCATTCTGAACTTTTTACTGTGATTATAAAATTCTTTTATTTTTCAAAGGAAGATAATAATTCTTTTCTTCTTATGTAATAACGCAAATTGGTATACATTTCAATTACTTATATTATTAATATATTGTATACAACTTATATAATAATACGTTTTACTTAAAATTGTCACCGTGCTAAAGATTAAAATCACTCCGGGTTTAAGAAATCAGCGCCAGTTTGTTTTTATGAAGCATTGGATATCAATTAAATATTCTTAATTTCTTTTTGGAAGAAACTATGCTTATTTGAAATCTATTTGACAAATTAAACCTAAATTATATAAAAATGCAAAATATTTTTTTACAAACATTATTATAAAAATTATAGGAAAGATATTGATGATTGATGACAGTACTTTTTCACTATCAAAAATAAAATGAACAGCAAAAAAACATATTTTGCACAGCTTGAAATTGTAATTAGATAAAAAATTAACGTCAATGTAGATGGATTTTGCAGAAATTGGCATATTCTTATCAAAAAATTCTAATTAATAATAAGAAAATATATAAGGAACTATAAAATAAAAAATGTTCAGAATAAGGTAGATGAAGGACAAAACACTACGTATATATAAGCCACGGCTGACCAAGCGATAGCTACGCATATGTGACATCGGGGGCACTGCCGGACTCCGTGGTAATCATATTACCTTTATAATTTTAGAAAATTAATTATATTGATTAATGTGTCAATGATTAAAATAGAAAATCGTTTAGAAATTATAAGTTTATTCTGAAATGTAAATTTTATATTTATATAATTTATTTAAAATCTACAGCAATAATTTATATAATTACGATCATAAATGAAACAAAAAACAAATGAAATAAAAACTAACATTTATAAAAACATAAAACAATCTTCATGACTTTATTAAAGGGAGCAAAAGTTTGGACAAAGATTTATATAGTTATTTATATAAAGTGTTTCGCTTAAATACTTCTTAGAACCATGCTAAATATTTCTGAGTAATAATACACTTCCGTATACACCCCAAGCTATCTGTTAGGGAGTGCTCTTAAATCATCTCTTAAATCTTTTCATAGCATGAACATTTGATAAAAAAGTCGTAGCTAAATTTAACTTTAAAGACCTTAAATACTTTTTTGAAAGTATGTATAAATTATTTATTTAATTAATTTTTATAATTATCGATTTTCTGACTTTTATTACAAAGCAAAATCATGCTTATATTCATAAATCAATTTTAATATGCTAAATGCAGTCTAATTTAGTATTTTATACATTCATCATATTTGGAGTAACGCTTTCAAGTAAAATATCACATAAAGAAAATGATTAAAATTTTCCCTACCTCTTTCGAATCAGTAACGTAATACTATTAACTATATTTTCCAAAACATATTTTAAAAAAAATCAATCTAATGTAGTGTATGCTTACACTTAAGTATCATTACTTGATGCTAGCAAATAAACGAAAAGAAAAAACCAATCATTCTCCAGTTATCCTACAATTTTTTGTACCACGCGTTCAATCCACGTTCCATTGAAAAATTATCTTTACAGTTTACTGCATAGTCCAGCACAGTGTCTTTTTTTGTTCGGCGCATTAACGGCGCCCAATAAAAATCCATTATCTCTGCGAATTACGATCGTAAAACACGTATCTTTACGATGCCTCTATTAACAAAGACCTATCTGCGCATTTATGACTGTAAACCGGGAAATCTCGACGGATCCAAAAATACCCTTAACTTTTGCTCTTACCATTCGGTAGCTAAAATGAGTCAATTAAGTAATTTGTTTTTGTAGTTTTTAATTAAAAGTTTTGGTTAATCAGTTCTTTAAGAAGATAGGAAATTAGAAAAATAAATATATTATATTGTTAATCTTTACAGTTGTAAATCAGTAAAAATTGAGTAAAAATGCGTTGAAATATTCAATAATCAAAAGTAAATTCGGGTCTCGACTGTGTGTTTCATTTAAGATTGTCGACTGTAATGTCCATAAAACTTCAGCATCTTAAATGACAACACTTTCGATTGTAAACTGAAAAATCTTCGAAATGATTAATTACACATAATGTGTACAATACTTTTTTTCTATATATTAAAATATTATGACTCTACGTAGTACATTTTATTAACAATTATTTTTACAAATCTCAGCTTTTGCCATACTAAAAAATGTATAAAAATAGGTAAAATTATGAAATTTAATATTTACAATTGTTTCTTCGCAGGTTCTAAAGTTATTTTTTCCCCATGATGCAAAAGTAACTTGACCTCACCAGAACAAAGAATAAAAGCACCTTTGACTTTTTTCCATTGCATAAATTTTCAAGCTTTATCTCTTTCCAATACAATACCAACTCCCAACATCTCATCTGCCATCACCATCAATACACCTCAACAACCACTAACCAAAAACTCACGACTCTTTCCGCAGTACACGCAAGACCTGATGCACGTGGCCAACCTGGAGGCGGGCCTGCCGGGCCACGCTCCCCCAGCCGCCGCGCCCAAGCACCACGAGGGCATCAAGCTGGGCTGGATCCAGGGCGTCCTCATCCCCTGCCTGCTCAACATCTGGGGCGTCATGCTGTTCCTACGGCTGTCCTGGGTCGTCGCCCAGGCCGGCATCCTCCACACCTGCATCATCATCGGCATCTCGGCCATCGTCTGCGTCATCACGACCCTCAGCCTCAGTGCAATTAGCACTAATGGCGAAGTAAAGGGAGGTGTGTGCGTAATACGTGTCTATGTGTGTATATACACCACTGCAGAGGGGAGTGTCATAGTGTTGGCATATAGAGCGCGCACGTGTCAGATCGCGGAAAATTTGCCTAAGGCGAGAGGGGGGATGATCTACGGGAGGTGAACTTGACATAGAGACGTATGCATCTGGAGGGTGGGATATATACGCATGCGTGTGATGCGGGTTGGTGCTGACACTGTTGGTGTACTATTTATCAAGCACTCGGGCAATTTTCCTTTGTGGGTGGTTTGAATTGCTTTAGTTTTTTATTTTTGTTTACTCTGACTTATGGGATGAAGTAAAGTTCAAGGGCGATCCGCGCGCGTATACAGTTGCAAGCGCGGCATTAGACGAAGTAGTTTGTTTTCCATTATGGCAATTTAGTACTGTATTATTAAGCAAGTGGGTCAATTGATCGACGTGAATTATAACGAAGGAATCTGTCCTGGGACGCGCTTTAGATCAACAAAACAGAATAACCCAGATAGCACAAAAGTATATCGGGATTTCAGCAAACATAATAATTCAGTTTGCATAGAAAGGACGTTTTATCGTCTCTCGTCATAACAATAATGGAAATCTTGAGTTGATACACTCCATCCGATACCCCCACGAATAACCAATCATATTTGCAATGGGAAAGTGCGAGGGGAGCGGGAATGACGAGGGGAAAATGCAGAGGCGAATGAAAAAAAAGGACGGAAGAATACGGAACTGATTATGGAGAACAAAGAGAAACAAGAGACGGAAAGAAAAGCAGTAGCCCATTGAAATGGGGTCGCGGAGAAAGCGGCCCGGTGATCGATCGTTTGTTTATGTTTATTCATTATTGTTATAAATTTAATTTTGATAACAACTCTTCTCAGTCGCGACGTGTACTCTGCCGGCGACGCTATTGGTTTCTACCGCAAGATTAATGATTTTAGTTTGGTTGTTCGGAAAGCGATACATTTCGAGGGTTGGCTAATGCAAATATAGCTGCGGACACGTGGTGTCTTCCGGTATATGTGGGAGAATTCGAGATTATGAATAAAAGGAGGTGGGTTCGAGTTTTTTTTAGCGATTGACAATTGAAGTGAATTACGAGTGGAGATAGTTGGCGGAGTCGTGCGCTTGGAGGAAAAAATATTCCGTCAATCGATGCGGCTTGTTAATTATATTGGCGATACGCGTAACGGGTACTAAACACGTTGCGGCCCCGCCTTATACATAAAAGAGATTGAATATTTTATTTTCTCGACAAATTTAATTAATTCAATTAGGGACTGATTATTTTCGCAATTTATGTTGTCGACTTCTAAATTTAACTTGCTTTAAATTCAACTAAAGCTTATACAAGAGAAAACTACAATATACATTAAGGATCGCGTTTCCAAGAACTATGAATAAACTATGAAAACCGCTAACCAGATCCAAAAATCTGAAATTCCAGGAGGCATCTACTTCATAATCTCAAGATCCCTGGGCCCTGAGTTCGGAGCATCAGTCGGCATTGTCTTCGCCTTCGCCAATGCGGTGGCCGCCTCGATGAACACGATCGGCTTCTGCGACTCTCTAAACGAGCTGCTCAGGGAGCACGGCCTCTATATCATCGACAACGGAGTGCAGGACGTCAGGATCGTCGGGGTCGTCGCTCTTCTCGTCATGATACTCATCTGCGCCGTCGGCATGGAGTGGGAATCAAAGGTGAGAAAGTTTGATGATTTTAGATGAGGGGGGATGAGAAATTTATCGGTTTGGTTGGCCTTGTTTTTCTGATGGATTGTTGTTTTTGTCAGTGGAGTGTCGCTGGTGATGAATGTCGGGGATTAAGTTGAGAATTGTTTTGTTTGAATAATTTGATTTTGAATAATGACTTTTTGGGTTTGGTACGTTACCTTATTTACGGATGGTGTTTTCGATAATAGATACCGTGGTGAATTTCTCGTCTCCCTGCGTTTGTACTTTATATTTGATTAAATGTCAAATTTTTAAAGTAGAAAATTGAGTAATATTTTCCAGGCTCAAAATTTCCTCATTGCAATAATTGTCGGGGCTATCTTCGATTTCCTTATTGGTGCTTTGATTGGGCCTAGGAGTATTGAGCAACGAGCTGCCGGTTTCGAAGGATTTTCCAGTAAGTTTATTTTTTATTGAATTAATTTACAAAAATCTACTTACACATCTGTAATTTATAATTGTTTATTCAACTTTGATTGCATATTTTTTCTATTAATAAAAGGAAATAGTAAAAAATTTTAATTTTACCCAAAAGATTATAAGTATACAGATCTACATTATGCATATCTGCTCTACATTTACAATATCAAAATTTCATAACATCATCAATGAAACTTCACAATCTTTTAATATTCCTAAATTACCGAACAATATTATCATAAACAATCGTATCAACATTACCACTACACTTTCTCAATGATACATTCTACACCATCTTCTACAATCTCATTCTAACATCACCATCACAGGCAAAGTCTTCATGGACAACTGGCTGCCCGACTACCGCTACTCCGAGAGCAGCAACCAGACCTTCTTCTCCGTCTTCGCCATCTTCTTCCCGTCCGTCACCGGGATCCAGGCAGGCGCCAACATATCCGGCGACCTCAAGGACCCAGCCAGCAGCATACCCGTAGGCACTCTCCTAGCCCTCCTCATCTCCATGATCAGCTACGTGACTTTCGTCCTGTTCGCTGGCGGCGCGGCGATCCGCGATGCCAGCGGTAACCTCACGGCCAACGGCACCGCCATTGCCAGCTGCCTGCTGCCTGATTGCGAGAGCGGCCTGCACAATAGCTACTCGGTGAGGCTTTTTTCTTTTGTTTTATAATTGCCGTTGATGAGGTGTCAAATTTTCATATCGTGGCGTTTTTTTATTTTTTAATGTTATCTTTGTTGTTTTGAAGTGCGGGTGAGGAATGTGTTTTGAATTTTACTTAAGCATTTGGAAAAACAGTGTAGTTGATAACCGTGAAAATAATTTAAACGCTTGTTAAACAGTTTGTTATCTATGAGGTAAGAGCAGCTGCTAATGTCTTCGGGAACAAAGTCATGAGTTTCCTTTATTTATGTACAAATTATGTAAAAGACGGAAACGAATAACTTTTTACGCTATTTTTTTTCAATACATTGTCTAAGTAGAAAATGTAAAAATTTAGTATTGTATCTTAAAGGACACTATTAAAATTAAAAAAATCATTTTATATTTATTTGCAAAGATTCTTACTAGAATAATAATTACGCGATTAATTAAGACTACTTTATTATTCAAATTATGTTATTATTTACATTCAAAACATTACCTACCCGTATTATCATAATTAACTTAATAAAACGTACGTACTTCACGGTAAAATAAATTAAACAAAGCTCTTTAAATTTATTATTTCTTTTAATATTCAAGACTACGAAAGATGTTCAATGCCGGACATTCCAAGCGTTATTCTCATTCTTTACATCAGACGCATATATTATAAGTCAGTGTCCCCTATTTTTGCTTATAATAAGATCGTCCAATTTCAAAGTGTGAAAGTGTGAATCGTCTCGATATTTAATAAATATATTATAAAAAAACAAAGATATCCTTTAATATAACAGAACATACTTTAGTTATATTAAATCTGTTGATTTCAAAATAAATTTTAATTTATTATTTTAAAGTATCTTCTTTTAATAATTAAAAAATCTTATCATGTTAACCGTGAAAAACGTTATCTTTAATTATTTTCTTATTTTTTAAGTAGCTCACAAAGCAACTTTTTACGTACAGAAGTATGAAATTCTAAAAAAAAGTACCTTAATAAATTTTAAACACATTTAAACTCATACGAAAACATAGCTTAACTTTACGAGATACTAAAAAGACTGTAGTTAATTTATGCCCGCGAAGTAGTATAATGCCGAGTACATTCAGACCAACCGAGTCTCACTACTCTCGGCGTGCATCTACTTACACAATACTCATCGTTCACGTAACCTCGGAACTTTTTACTGCTCCGTTTTCCTCGTAATCCTCAAGAGGTCATTCCTTCTCGAATCCCACTGTATTAATCTCCGCTCTCGTTTCCCCACAAAATAAAACACAAAAAAAAAAATTAATTTTCCATAAATTAACCAAACACAACCCAGCCTCTAACCAAACCTCCTCTCGACTTCCCACAGATGATGCAGCTGATGTCCGTCTGGGGTCCGTTCATCTACGCCGGCTGCTTCGCCGCGACGTTATCCACAGCCCTGACGAATCTGCTGTCTGTACCCCGGCTTATTCAGGCTCTTGGTCAGGACCGGATCTATCCGGGCTTGATCTACTTTAGCAAGGGCTACGGCAAGACCGGTGAACCCTATCGAGGATATGTACTCACCTTCTTCGTGGCTGCTCTCTTCGTGCTTATCGGTAAGTCGATTAATTGGGGCGCTGATCCCGGCTCGGTGTATTCTCGCAGGATTTGAGCTGGATATTTATAGCTGGATGCAGGAGGAGAGATGAGTTATTTTGTTTTGTATTGTACGTGGGTTTACTCCGTTTTTGGCGAGATGACTTTGAGGGCTTGCTGTCGAGGTCTTGTTAATTTGGGTTAAGTAGATATGGAGAATTTTTTGGCTCCCAAAGTGTATTTTCAAGTAGATGCTTCATAAAGGTTTTTTTTTTTTTTTTTTTTTGAAATGTAGGACTCAATTCTAATTTAAAATTATCCATTTTATAAATGTAAAGTGGCCGGCGCATAATGATCTTATGGTTTCCGCAAACTTTCTTTTTTGTATTTGCAGAATTCATTAGTCGATTACTTAAAAGTTAAATAAAAGTACGCACAAATTTTAACGGTCATTTCGAAATTATTAGACTAATCCTAACAATCGTATATTGTATAAAAAAACCCTTACAACGTCAATTACTCAGCTTACCAACAACAACGCCAAAAGCGCATATTAAAAAGTGAAAAACATTTAACGCGCGCAAGTCTGCCCCTTTACATTTTTGCTCATCTCCCCTATTTACCCGAAGGGCCGCGCGCTCGCCATTCATTTTCCAGCAGACGGAATTTTCATATGCGCAATATATTTTGCAGCGAACCTAAACGCGGTGGCGCCTCTGATCTCGAATTTCTACCTCGCCTCCTACGCCCTCATCAACTTCTGCACATTCCACGCGGCCCTGGTGCGCCCGCTGGGCTGGCGGCCGACGTTTAAGGTAATGAGAATTTTAATGGACTTTTTCCGGATATATGTTTTTAATTTTGCGATTATTGTAATGCCGAAATAACGGGGAATTTTTTCGCTGGGAGCTTTATTGCGTTTCGTTTGGGGTAGATTGCTTTTTAATAGTAAATTGTGAAGATGATTTTATATTTGCTTTCCTAGTTTTTGGGAATGTTTACGTTCAAATAAATTACTTTTTTTTATTTAATTTATGTTGGAAATTTTTAATAAAAATTGCGTTGTTGTGTTAAAAATTTGCATTATTTTGACATTCATTTATTTAATCCAGTTAAATTATAAAAACGTTGAATAAAAAGGTAACGTAGGTAATTACATGTACGCATTTTCTGTAATTTTATAGTGGATATATGTAACCACCAGACATTTTAATTTTTAATTGGAAATGAACACTATACAAAACACAAACAACCTTATTTATCATTAATTAAATTACACACTTTGCCTATATTCATTAGTACGCAAACAAAAAAAATCTCCTTGAAATTGGATACTACTTTTGAAAATATAATAAACTTAAACTTAATCTATCCAATAAACAATCTTACTCCATTCCCAAACGCAATAAACAAATAAAAAAAAGGCAAACGAATCGAACCCACTACCCTCGCTCGAGCGCGCTTCATCCTCCCTACATTCCATCATCCAACCTCTTTTTAATTTCCAGTATTACAACACGTGGCTCTCACTTCTGGGATTCATCGCCTGCGTAGCAATCATGTTCCTGATCGATTGGGTAACGTCTCTCGTCACGTTCGTCATAATATTCGCTCTCTATCTGATAGTCGTCTACAGGAAACCGGACGTCAATTGGGGAAGCAGCACGCAGGCGCAGACCTACAAGACGGCCTTATCCATCGCTTATAGGTATATACAGAGCCGATACTTTTCTTATACTAGACTGCAGTGCTTAATCTTGCGTTATATAGCTGCACCATCTACGCGATACTTTTTTTCTTTGGCTTTTTTTTTCGTTTTTGTTGGAAGAGGTATTAGAAGCTGGCGCTCGGTAATGCGCGGCGGTTAATTGAGTTTGAGGTCGGCGATTAGTCTGATCGGAAGAAAAAAGTTATTAGTCGTTTGTAATTGTGGTGAGAAGGTGTTTGTTTAGTTTTGATTGTTTTATAAGATGATGCGACTTGGATGAGGATGGCACTATTGTATTTATTATTAATTAATGATAAGGAATAGTAGTTTATTTAGTATTGTTTTATCGCAATTATTTGAAAAACATGGTTTTAATTTTCTATTCGCGCAAGCCAGTAATATAATTTAAACTTTTTAAAAAATGTGCACAAAAGCAGAACAATAATATATCTTTTTTCCATTTCTAGACTGAATTCGATAGACGAGCACGTGAAAAATTATTGCCCTCAAATTTTGGCCCTTTCCGGAGCGCCGAACGCAAGGCCAGCTTTACTTCACTTGGCTAATCTTATAACAAAGAATAACTCTTTGTTGATATGCGGTGAAATTTACCCAGTAAGTTTGTCATTTATGTAAAACCTTGTCGTTTAAAATATGTTCCAAAAACTTGTGTCTCAAACAAAAAGCTTAACTTAAAAAAAAAGAAAACTAAATATAATTTACAAATTTTATAGACACACCAATTCAATCCCCCATAAAAAAAATATCCGCTACAATCTCTCTTTAAAAAACCTCTCATCCTCAGTCTCGCATGTCGTACCGAGTCCGCTCGGCTCACCTTCGAGGCGGCTACGCTTGGCTGCAGCGACACCGCATCAAATCGTTCTATCACGTGGTCGAGGAATTAAGTCTCGAAAAAGGAGCTTCCGCGATGATGCAGACCTCGGGAGTAGGCAAGCTGGCGCCTAACGTCGTGCTCATGGGATATAAAACGCACTGGAGTAGCTGTAGCTACAAGGAGCTACAGGAGTACTTCAATGTCCTGCAGTGAGTGTCTTTTTTTCTATTGTAGTTTTGGGGTGTTTTTGTGTCTTGATGTTATATTGTTGGGTGGATGGAGGGATGCTGATCGTGGTGTTTGGTTTGGAATAGGTAGTTCTATTCTTGTGTTTTTTTTAGTTACGTTTTGATTATATGAAAATTGGGTGAATTAAGTTTGGAATTCTTTTTTATTGATTTTTTTTTTATTTGAAACGCAGATTACTTGGATTGCTAAAATATTTTTTATTATTTATTAAAATAAAATGTCTTTTTGTATTTTTTATTTTTTTGCTCAGGGTTTTACCGCGCAGAAATTAATTACAAAGATAAAAGTTCAGCTGTTGCAAGTAGATTGTATCGATATATGACCAGACCTAAAGTGCACTCGATAAAATATAGACTAACAGTTGCGTATCTCGTAAAAAAATGTATTAAATTTTATTTATAGGGACTGAATTAAAGTACTTATGTATAAGTTCATTCCTAGGTTTTACGATTTCTACTTGATTGTAAAATTGTATTATTTTTTCCTAATGAATTGAATCGGTTCGTTAATACGCTGCAAATAAACGTAAATTTTCTTTGAGAGTTTTATTAATGTCATAAAAAACTTCAGTCGCACTCAAAAAGATTATTACAAACAACGCTTACAAAACAAGAAAAAACTTTTGTCTACGAAAATTTAACTCTCTCAATTCAAACGGTCCAATCAACAAATTAACCGTTCAACACGCAACTACCATAAAGAACCACCATCCTATAAACAATCCCTCTCACCCTCCACCAAGAATCAAACTTATCAATCCCAATAAACCTCAATCAAATCAACCCCAAACCTCCTCCAATTAACCCGCCCCAACCCTGCCGTCATTTCCCAACCGCGCGCGCAAATCGCGCACACCTGTTGACTCAAACCCTATACAAGCTCTCTACTTTCTCCATTTCACAGTAACGCGTTCGATCACCGCCTGGCCGTGGCTATACTTCGCATCGCCGAGGGGCTGGACTGCTCTAGCGTCGGCAGCGCCAACAGCCACGAGGACGAGCAGCACGGCGCTCTGGTTCAGAGTAGTTATGATCTTGCCGGGAATACTTTGATGCACGCGGATAGCGACCTGTCGATGAGTGGAAGAGGCATCGCTCGTGTTCAGAGCGTGCCTAGTATTGGTAAGGAATAATTAATTGATTGTTGTGTTTTTGAGGTGGAAATTTTTTAGGGTTGCGGGAGTGGGAAGGTTTTCGGAGGGCGGTTTAATGGCTGAGCGGTACGCGGTTGTTACTACTTAAGTAGTACCGACCCCTTAAGTGATATGAATTTATAAATATTAATAAATTAGTATATATTTTTTATGCGCTGAATTCAAATTCAAATTTAAAATTTTTCCAGCTACAAAAAAAAGAAACGAAAAAAAATTACATTCATGTCATAAAAATGTGATTAAAAAAAAGCAAATTTTTTGAGAAACCATCCTGCCAACTCAGTTAGCATTAGTTTTTACGGATAGGATAACAGACGGGGCGATTTTACGTAACACCTATATACAAAAGAGAGATCGTTTAACTAATTGAAAATTTTTCATACGCACAATTAAAGATCGTTTAGCTATTACGCCGTTCGAGTGATTAAATGGCACATAAACACTGAGAACGACCGAGCGGCACGCTACGCTCGGAAGCTTCCATGCATAAAATTTCTTCCACGCGTGAAGCGTTAAATTAGAAATAAAATAAAAGAGCAGGGAAACTCTTATTTCAGGAACGCAATGTATCCCTCCTGATGCGACTGCACCCATAAGAGATTCGCCGACCCACTGGACCGCGCGAGAGCAGAACAAGAACAAGAAGAGGCACGTCGCCGAAAAAATGTTTATGTGCGTGATTAAATGAAATTTATCTTATTATCGGCGTCTGCGGTAGACGGAAATGGCATTAAAGTTTAATTTTATTACTACAGAAACAACAAGCAGAATGGATTGGCCGTCGTGCCTGAGTACATGACGATCTTCCAGAAGAAACACAAAAACGGTACTATTGACGTCTGGTGGTTGTACGATGACGGAGGTAAATCTTGATTCTTAATAATAGACATAATAGACAATCTATTGTGAAATTTATTTAAATTCTGTTTTTCATTTGATAAGGTTTAACTATACTGCTGCCATACATCATCAGCACGAGATCGAATTGGGAGCACTGCAAAATACGATTATTCGCCCTCGCGAATCACAAACAGGACATTGGCGCTCAAGAAAAAGAGTAAGCACTTTGAATGATTTTTTCACTTCGAATCTTGATTAGAAACGAACTAATGAATTATTCTTACAGAATGGCGGAAATAATGGCCAAGTTCCGCATAAAGTACACGAGTCTGAAGATGGTTGACGACATAAGCGTCCAGCCGCGGCCGGAAACACAAAGCTTCTTCGACAAAGTCATCTCAGAGTTCCGAAAGAACGACGCCTCCGAAACTTCAGGTAAACAAGCCTTTGAAAAATCTAAAAACCAACCAGCATTTTCAATCACATATACATAGAACAAAAGATTGAAAGAAGCCCAAATCTTTTCAGAATGCGTGGTGACCGACGCCGAACTCCACAGCCTGAGGGACAAGACCTTCAGGCAGCTGAGGCTCCGAGAGCTGCTTCTGGAGAACTCGAGCCAATCGACGCTGGTCGTCATGTAAGCATTCACCCATCGCACAACCAATCCTCTAAATCCTTAAAAAAAACCAACAATTAAAAATCGATTTCCAGGTCGTTACCAATGCCGAGGAAGGGCGCGGTCTCGGCGCCGCTCTACATGGCCTGGCTGGAGGCCCTGACGCGCGACATGCCGCCCACACTCCTCATCCGGGGCAACCACTCGTCCGTGCTCACCTTCTACTCGTAGTACTCAGCCGCGAGCTGCAAGAACTTACCCCCCTCGACTCGCCCGCCCAGCACCACCGCCAGCCTCGCACTACTGCGATTCATTAGACTACTAATTGCTAGTTATGTACACTGCGCGTTGCACGCAAGCTCCTGCGTTACTTTATCCTCCTTCCTTCCTTCCTTCTAGTTTTTAATAAGCCTAGGATTAATAATGTATTTAATTTTAATTGATCTATTTATATGACGACGCTGTAATGAAGACGAGCGTCGACGGCGCTGGTTTTCGTTAATGTGTGATTGATATGAGAGAGGAGTGAGAGTGAGAGGAGTGTTTCGATTGAGTGAAGTGTGAGTGCATCAGAGCGATGACTTTACTTTTTCTTGATGGCCTTGGTGCGTTTGAATCAGTGTTGGGTGTACGGAAGTTTTTTTGTTTTCGGATTATGCTCTGGTTTGATCTAATTTCTAGTCGCTTGTCAAGCTGTCAAGGGGACTTTGAATTACAGTCATTACGGACAAATCTAAATGGTTTCCTAACGTCTTTTATGGCGTTCATTTTATAAACTGATTTTAATAATTATTATTAGCTTTAAAAAGCATTAAAATCAAATTAATTATAAGATTTATGATTTATGACTAAAGCCGTGGTTTTTAAAAGACGCGTATTTTATTCTTTGACAAACAGCCAATTCTTTTTTAATTTTGTTTCAATAATTTTAAGAGTATAATTAATTTTAATAAATGTTAGCTATTAATTTCAGTATTTCCCAACTCTGATTTAAAATCCATCAAAGAAATACTGTATGTGAAGACAAAAAGATTGTTCCGAAAATATAGTGACAAAAGTATCAATATTTTTCTGACAACTACTTTAACTAGTATATGAATTTTACCAAATAGAATCTCTTTAATTCCTATATAAACACCGACGGGATGACTAAAGTTTCATTGTGAAACTAAACTTACCCATAGTTACATAGAAGTATTTAAGAAAGTGTAATACTTGATAACTGTTAGTCGTAAGTTGCTTTTATAAAGTAACTATTCGTGAAGTACAAGATCTTAATTTTACTTTTGCCGAAACAATTGGCATTTTTTATTTCGAGATTTTGTACTTCAAATTTAGTGCAATTACTTCAAAGCATTGTAAAACATACTTTTAACTGAGTTAACAAATATACTCGTTATTTTCAATGGCCTTGGCTAAAAGTCAGGATTGACAAGTTATAATATTGTTTAATTTAGTCTTAATATAAATTTTTTGTCTACTTATATTAATAGTAAAATGGCAACATTAAATTTTTTTATTTTATTTGTTATTGTAATTAAATTTTACCTGTAACTTTATTTTACATTTGATAATAACAAAATAGGATAAAATTAATTAAATTTGATTATTGTGAAAATGAATTTTTATACAAAAGATAAAATTACGTACACAAAAAATGTATGTTAAGACTAGATAATGAAAATTGTATCATTATCATAGTTTATAAGTTTTTAGGGTCCTTATCATAAACAATCTTTTAAAGTGATAAAAAAATTTCGCTTCTGGGTTTTTATCATTATTGTAATCACAAAAAAGTATTATCATTTGACAAAAATATAATCAATAGTCTTACCGTATGAGATTTCAGTGATGCTACATACTTATATAAAACAAAATGCGGGAACGCATGGATGAATCTGATTTTGCCCGTGATGAAAAAGTGAGCAGTATTTTATCCATTATTTTTGTAGATTCTTTCGACTGTAAGTACTGATGATTTATTTGCGTAGAACTTAACGAGAAAATGAAAATGGAAAATAAACAAAAAATGAGCTTTTAAAATAAAATTCAGTGTATTGTAAAATATAAGGCAAAAATCGTGATTTTTATAGATTTTTTCTTTGGTTCTAGATTTTAACGTGTAGAAAGCGATATACATATAAACATATACATTTTTTATTGATATAATTAATTGTTCAATTAGTATTGAAATTAAATATAAATAAATCGTGGTGTTTTATCCAAATTAATGATTTTAATAAAACGAAATGTAAAGAAATATTTGTTGAGATTATATGGAAAAATTGTGAATTTGAATAAGGTAATGATTAAGTGCCAAGAAGTGATAATGAAATAAAATTATGTGCTCATACAATTGAATTTATTATTTATATTTTTAACCCTCATTCTCAAATTTCAAAAGATTTATAAAAATTGGTGTACATTAAAAGCAGAACTCTGCGACTTATTACAAATTCCATTCATGCTTAACATTTTCATGTTTATCATTAACAAAAAATATGAACAAACATGTTTGTAAATGCAACGTTTTAAATTAACAGGCAGTGCCAAAGAATAGTCTTCTTAAAATGTACTTTCCAAAATAACAATGTGAAATAATATTACAAAAATTTATTTATGTAAATGCTTGATTTTCTTTACAGATTATTATGCATAATAACATTCAGGTTTAAATCATTAGAGCTGAAAAAACTACTAAAACAAAAAGGATATTAGAAAAGTCTACAAGAAATAACGTCTACAATTATTAGATCACTTTCTTTTCTTCTACAGAAATGATATATTTTACAAGTAAAAAATGACTAAAAAAGAAGTTTTGTTAGAACCATAGTTAATTAAAAATAATTTTCGATCTTCTGTAAGTTTTCTTCTACTTTAATGACCCGATAAGAAACTAATTACACAATTAAAGATAAATGAGTCGTAATAGAAATCGAAGGTTGTCATCAAAATCAATTTAGGACATGTAAGTACTGGTCGTTATAAAATTAACGTTTCGATCATGTAACGACCAATAATTCGTGATCCTTCTAAAGGCCAATCAAACAATGGCTTAAATTATCCATTTTGTTTCATCATTGTTCTTTTTACCTTGAATAGGTTCACTGCTTGTTGGTCTTAAAGTGATTGGCAATGGAAATGACAAATTTTCTTAGAAACTTCAAACTACGTAAAAAGACATATTCAAAGTAGTTTGTTATTTAAATAAATTACTGATAAAAGTAACTACAATAATGACATTATCGAAGTTGACATTTTCCGTGCATT
The DNA here is from genome assembly GCA_030522685.1 of Eupelmus azureus. Classification (NCBI taxonomy): domain Eukaryota; kingdom Metazoa; phylum Arthropoda; class Insecta; order Hymenoptera; family Eupelmidae; genus Eupelmus; species Eupelmus azureus. Next base: position 17,060 of record JAPYZA010001914.1, read on the forward strand.
CTCTTATGAAAACCAGTCCTAGCTTATTAGAAAAATACATTTACACGGTGACGTAAAATGCATCTAACCGCAATCAATCTGAAAACTATCACAAATAGCGTAAAAAGCAACTCAACCTCCAATCCTCAGACGCTATTCCTCGCAGAACACATCCCTCGACCACCTCACTCCTTAATCTCGAACAGACGATTAAAAGTCGGAGCCACAAACTGCAGCATATCCGAAGCCAGCATTCCCCTCTTGTTAGCCTTGAACGCCTCTGCATTACACTCCCTGATCAGTCTGGAAGCGGCGTAGCAGGCCCGCAGCTCTGCCGAGGGCTCAGACATGATGCCGTTATTGTTGGTGGCCCAGCCAATGAAGGTGGAGAGGGCCCCGGCCAGGAGGTCACCTTGGCCACCGCAGCGACGACCCGAGCCCGTGACGGCGCACTGCAGGGGCGGGCTCAATTGGCGCCCGTCGCCCATCACGTCCCGGCTGCCCTTGCTGAGGATTATGACCCGCTCGCCTAGAGCTGCGGCTGGAATTTTAATGGGGATGTATAAGAGAAGATTGGGATTGTTGGGTTTTGAGTTGGTGTTGAAGGTGATAATGTAGTGGACAATTTAAACAAGCGAAGCTTGTGGTAATATAAATATTGATTTAATTGTTATAATTATTTTTATAAATTTTTTTGTAGTTTGGAGGAAGAGAAAATTTGAGCAAATTTACATCGAAGTATGTCAAAGCTATACATTTATCTTAACTATGAGTAATTAGCATCGGTAATCATGGAATCTACCGTTGATGGTTCACTCAAAACCATTCGATGATATCGAGGTAGTGACATTCAACCATTAAGAACAAATATTTCAGTAATCGAGGCGGAGTACTTTAAGCGCATCGATTCAATTGCACCAAAAATGTTGGAACTTATAAGTACATAGCAAAATTCGTGTTTGAATATTTTAAATCTTAATCTACTCCTCTTTTATAGAGTCCAAATTTTACATGGATATTTATTGATAATCATTGCATAACAATATGGACAAATATACTTGATAAATACATATATTCTAATTGGCTACGATTGGCCGAGGTTCATCGAAGCTTTAAACTTTAATTATTTTTCATCAATAATTGACTGCCATCGCGCGAACGGTTTTGAGTCGTTTATATACGGTAGGTTCTACGATTACTGATGCTATTTACCTCGGTTGATAGTTGAGGTAAATGGTGTTGAATGTATCGAAGTCAATTCTTTCAATTTTCCTCTTCATGTGGTAATTTCAAATAATCCGTATTACTTTATTTAAATACATATAGAATAATTTGAGTACATATGTAAATTGTTAATTTTTAGTAATATTATTGCGTACGGGTAATTATATATAATAGTATAATTATGTGGGAATCCGGAAAGGAATGACGTTTTTACTAATTTTCAAGAATTTACTTGATAAAAATCGTTCTTCGCAAAAACTATCATTAATAATGCGTTCAATTTCATACAAAACTAATTTATTTCTGTTATTATTATTTTTACGAATAGATCGATTAAATTACATCGAAATCGTTAAACTCATAAAAATACGATTCGAGTGACATCATTGTATTAAATTACTAGTCACAATTAATTAATTTTTTATTCATAAATTTCAGCTGAACCGTAAAATGATTTAATATATCTTTAACAATTACGTGTATATAAACAGCCTTAACGTAAAAAGAATGATTCACATTGATAAAATTGATAAGCCTTTATTGCATTTGCATTTAGATCCGCGTAATACTGGAGATACAGAGCCAACATCATTTATCTCAGGATATTACCGCAACAGGGATAAGATAAGAAAGTCTGATATTAAATCTACTGCTCTTCGCGATCAGTATCCGCTCGGTACTTCACTTCTTCGTTTTTCGCGGGCCTTTTTATCGATCTACATAATTAGTCGGAATTTCAAATTATATTGCACTG
>JAPYZA010001915.1:0-18878 GCA_030522685.1 Eupelmus azureus
TCGACTGTTAAAATAAATCATAAATTAATTTACCTTTACAATACGATGAGCCCTTTAATCAAACGTTCTAATACTATTTCAAACCGAAAAAAACATCGTTATACGCCAAAAACGACAAAAATGACAGGGTCATATAAATATCAAGGTACCCACTGCAATACAAGACAGAACCGCCACATTAATCCAGTCCCCGCGTCTCAATCCATCAATGCAATCAAATACAAACCACCCAACAGCCAGAAACAGAGCAGACACGCCGGGCCGACTCCATTGCAGGGCTGGCCTAAAGCACCTGATCGCGACCGGATATAACCTAAGCGACGTCGTGTCAGATTTTCATTCGGTTTGGATGTACACTAACACCTAATCCATAATAACAGAGAGCCGCGGAGCGCAGCTCCGATGATGTTGATAAGAGCTCGTGAAAACTAGCAAGGCAAACTGCACCAACGTCACGGCATCTGACTCCGTAACAGCTTCTATTAGATCATCGCATCGTCCGCTCGTCTTTTATAACCGATAAATGCGCTCGTTGGAGCAACGTAAATCGCCAGGAGGAGCGTGTAGGAAAGAGCGAATGTCGAATTATTTAATGTGAAGAATAGTGACAAGTAGGCGAAACACGTGTGGCCTAGAGGGACGCGCGCCACGTCGCAATGTTGATTTTTGGCAGAGTGAGTTTTTTGCGTGGGCGTGACGTTGATCTGGACAAATGAGGATCAGGTGCCACTCTGTCTGGCTGAGTGAGGGCTATCACTGCTTTCGGATCAAGTTTTGCGAAATGTTACTAAAGAGCCAGTGATTGGAGCGGACACTCTTTTAAAAGAGTGAGACAAACACTTTCGTGCTGTGAAAGTGTCATTAGTGAGGATTATCCTGGGCAACGGAACGAAGATGACCTGATGTCTGCAATGCGGAATCAATCATACATTCTTGTATTTGTGGCAATTGTGATATGGGCAGCTGTCACTTACTTCTTGCTGTTTCATGCACCAACACCCTCGGATAACAGGAGGTCCCAACTGTCGGCCCAAATTAGCAAATTGGAGCAGGAAGTTAATGATCTGATTGAATCTAACAAGAAACTTATCCAGGAGATAAAGAAGAATCAATCAATCGAAGCCAAGGATGGTAAGCAGGGCGTAGATCAAGACGCAAAGGACAGACAAAAGTATAAAGATATACGGGAGTTCAAGGTAAAGTATGCAGAGAATAGAAATACAAAGTCTTCCACGACATCCCAACCTTATAACAATGCAACGCAATCTCCGAGTGATTTAAATATAGCAAAGTTTAATGAATTTGCAGTGAAGGAAAGTACGCACAATGGATTGCCTGTGATAGCAATACTAGTTATATCCTGTAATCGAGTGACGGTTCGCAGATGTCTCGATCAGTTGATAAAGTACAGACCAAGTGCTAAACTATTTCCCATCATAGTCTCGCAAGATTGTGGCCATCAGCAGACTACGAATGTTATAAAGAGTTTTGGCAATCAAATAATTCACATACAACAACCAGATCAGAGTGACATAGATGTTCCACCAAGAGAAAAGAAGTTTAAAGGGTACTTTAAGATAGCTAGACATTATGGCTGGGCATTGAATGAAGTTTTCTTCAAATATGGATTTGAAACAGTAATTATTGTTGAAGATGATTTAGATGTGGCTCCAGATTTCTTTGAATATTTTCAAGGTACTCATCCTATTCTCAAAGCAGATCCTACACTGTGGTGTGTTTCTGCATGGAATGATAATGGAAAAGCAGACTTAATTGACCAGGACAGCCCTCATTTATTATACAGAACTGATTTTTTCCCTGGATTAGGATGGATGCTTACAAATAAACTCTGGGAAGAACTATCTCCAAAGTGGCCAAAAGCTTATTGGGATGACTGGATTCGTCAGCCTGAGCAAAGAAAAAATCGAGCTTGCATAAGACCAGAAGTTTCAAGAACAAGAACATTTGGAAAAATTGGCGTGAGCAATGGAATGTTTTATGAAAAACATTTGCAATTTATTAAGCTTAATGAGAAAATTGTGCCTTTTACAAAAATGAACTTAACGTTCTTATTGAAAGAAAATTATGATCTTTCGTTTGTCAATGAGGTATATAAATCAGAAGTTGTAACATATGCAGATTTAAAAACAAACAAGATTACGTCTACGGGGTCTGTAAGGATACCATATTATACGCGTCAATCTTATAAAAGTACAGCGAAAATGTTAGGGCTAATGGATGACTTCAAAAGTGGTGTTCCAAGAACTGGTTATCGTGGTGTAGTTTCATTTTTCTATGGTGGAAGAAGAGCTTACTTGGCACCAAGCGCCAGCTGGTCTGGATATGATATATCTTGGAGTTAGAGCTGCTCTTTTTAATATAAATGCTATTGTGTTTCTTATCATAATGAATGTACAAAGTGAAATGTTTTATGATAGATTTTGGAATTTTTGAATACAGTTTTAACAAGATACAATGAAAATCAAAATTGAACTATATTATGATTAATTGTAATTGCCAGTAAATGTGCTACTTACAGTAGATCACAATATATATAATTAAATAATATTTAAGGAAATATTTTTCTAAATTCAGTTCCTAAACATTCTTATATTGTATTTTTTCTTTTACAGAAAAAATTTTGATAATTTTAATAATAATATATTCATAAACTTTATGAAAATAAATTCGAAAATAATATTAAACAGAAGAATTCTATTATAAAATTATAAAAAACATTTTTAATTACCCAATTCCTTAATGCTCGAGTCACTGACTTTGTCATTGAGAATTGGTGTTGGTTGATCTGATTTGTTAAGAATTGCTTTCATCAATCGAGTGAACTCTACTACATTAGGAGTGAGCACAAGACCTGGATAGTTTTTAATTAAATCTGGATTTTGGCCAACTAAAAACAAGCCATCTGCATCTATAACTAAGGGCTTTGAAAAATCTCTGCAAACTTCAATTAACCTTGAAACAGTTTGAAACACCTTTTCATCTCTTCCTAATCCTGGACCAATTAAGATAACGTGCAAGCGTTCCAGCCAAGGTTTGATTTGATTCAATGCATTGTCATCGTCCAACACTGGATGAACAATGAGTTCTGGACTGAAAGATTTAATGGGTGTACTTGCTTCTTTGCAACAAAAAATATGTACCAAATCAGCTCCAGTTCTTAAAGCACTCATTCCCGCAAAAAATGGAGCCCCAGAGTATTCCAGCGAGCCTCCAACGATTCCAACTCTTCCATCTTGACCTTTATGTTTAGCTGAAGCCAATCTTGGGGGTAACTGTTTTGCAGCTTGAAGAAGACTGTCTTCTGAGTTTGTTGACATTTTTGAAATGATATATTTGAAGAAATTCTTACTCCTGCAACAGTCAATTTTTTGACTGAAAAACATTGGTTTATGCTAAGAAACAGTTGATAGTGAGAAAATTGTTGACATGTAATGCTTATAAATAAATTTTTTCTTTTTACCCAAGAGAATGTTTATTACAATGTAAACTTAGAGTATGAGATTGTAAGTGTTTGTGAGTTTTTAAATAAAAATAATAAAAATCGACAAAAAATAATAACAAGTTTGCAAAGTCACGTTAAGGCTCGTTTACATAATAAATACTAAAAACCGGCGAATGAACAGTTGAACACTTGAAAACAGAGGTTATGTATCGTCGATATTTTCAAATTTTTTAAATGGATGCGTTTTGTCCTTATTTGTTTGAATTGTAAATAAATAGGATTAATACAACTCTTTACGTAATTTTTTTTCACTTTATAAAACGTTAGTTCCTATTAAATTTAGTTATATAAGTAGAATCTTGAAAATAATGTAAACAAAATCAGCTGATGTCTGGAACTGAATTGAATCTTAGATTCTTAGTTCTATTTATCAATGTTAAAATAATTAGTAATTTTTCTTGTGTAGTGGTATGCTAAATAATTTAAATATTTAAAAATTATTTTTTCAGTAAATATTTTAATAACAAAAAATAATTTTTTAAACTTTAAAAAATGTATATATATATATATATTAATATTCACAACAAATTTTTAAAATAAAAGTATTTATTTTTAAATAAACATATAAATATTAATATATAAACAAAACATGCAAAACTTTTTAAAATTAGTGCAGTTAAATACAATGGAAGTATGAAAAATTTTGTCAAGTGGACCATATTTTAATGTATATTTTTTAGTAGTAATCAATTCTTACATTTTTGCTAAAGATTACAAAATGGCAGCGATATATTAATTTTATTTTAATGGACGCTGATATAAAGCAGTCGTTCCTTAAGAATGCAGCTTTTGTAAAAATAAAAGAAAATAGAAAAAATTCTATCAAAATATCTAATACTCTAGGTAACAAAACTTATTACTCTCGCGCAATTATTTCTATTTTATTTTATTTTTACTAAAAAACTGCATTATAAAAAAAGAAACTACTGTTACCATTTGTCAGTCATTTTTCTTTTTTTTTATACTTAAATAGTCATTCTTTGAATACAATTTTAGTATTCGCATGTTGTTTTAATTTTTATGATGTGAGTTCCTTTACATCCTATCTTCCTATAGCAGCAAGAAGTATTTTTCAGAGGGGTTTAAGCTAATTTTTATAAAGGTTTTTTAGTTTTTTAAAAATTATAAAAATGTCTCATCAATTTATAATTCTATTGTATATTATATATTTTTGATATTAGACAAAAAAAATATTTTTAAATGGTATATTGTAAAAACATTTGTGAATAAAAATTAAAATTTATAATTAACAATTATTATATAATATACAATAAATCATGTTTAACAATCAATTAATAATAAATATATTTTTAAATAATTTTTAAAAATTTATACTTTTTGAGTCTAATCAAAAATATCAAATATGCTTTGAAATTGATATTACGTATTTTTATAATAAATGAAGAACTAAAGTACCTTTAAAAAAATTAAGTTAATAAATTTTATATAAACTGATTAATTATGCGAATTTTTCACTATGACCCCCCTCAAGTATAATTCATAGGCTACACAAAGTAACTTTTGGTGAATTAAGCCACCATAGTTTCATTCATCTTTTCATATTCTGCTGCTAGCCTCTCGAATTCCAGTTCCTTTTGTAGATAATCTTTAACAAATGGATGTTCCATGTGAGAGTCTTTTAACTGTGTAAGATATCGGTTTGCAACTTCTTGTGGTTTCCCCATGTGTTGAGACAGTACAATCATGTTAATTAATGTATCTGGATTATTACTGTCTTTCTCTAGAGATTCTTGAAGAACTGCTTCAGCCTCATCATATTTTTGTTGAAGAATTAAGCTGGTTGCTTTACCATTCAACAACATTGTTGTACTTGAATATTTATCAATCATTTCCTAAGAAGACATTTTTTTCAAAATAGAGTTAATTATGAAAAAATTAAAAAAAGTTAATAAAAAAATATACTTACCTGGAAGATATAGTAAGCTTCTTGGTACTTATCACGTCCAGTAGCTAAATTTACCCATGCCAAAGCAAGTTGGGTCAGAGTGGCATCATCATCTTTTTCCTGCATTGCCTTGACTTCTTTTGTTGCTAAATCAAGACGATTCATTTTCAAGTAAATTTGCACACTCAAAGCAGAACATTCCAAATTTTCTGCTTTATACAATACTCTCAGAGCACTCTCCAAATTATTTTCGTGGTAATAAATCGTGGCTGCAACTATTTTAAAGTTATGACTCTTAGGTGTTGAATCCATTGTAGTTTTATCAATTTCCGATAACATTTTTTCTCTACGTTCTGGATGAGCAAAGTACTCAGCTAGTAACTTAAGAGGTAGTAATTCTGAAGGAGATGAATCCTTAAGTTCATTCAGGACTATTCTGAACTTGCGTTGTGCAATGTAAGCCCGATATAAGAAGACATCTCGCTCCATTTCCGTGTCTGGTGAAGTTGGCTAAAAAGTAAATTTCATGTTTAAATAAATTTTAAAACATATATTAATTCATGCATTTTGCTATTCTTTAAATTGCAATTTTAATAAGACAAACACTTGGATGCAAACTCCAAAAATTGTTTTCAAAGTTTCAAATCCTTGAAATTTGAATAATTAAAGTTTGACAAACTGCAAAGGAAATTGTACTAATTCCATTTAAATGAAATTTAAGAAACTAGTTCAAGTATGATGTAATGGTCTATAATAACTCTCAGAAAGAATTTCGAAACCTGTAAACTAACATTCTAAGCATATTAAACCATACCATCTCCGCCTGATAAATAATCCAACAAATCCTCCCGCTAACCTACTACAGTTGAAAAATCCATAATTCCCAAAAAAAAATCCTCACCTAGCAACAAACGCATTGTCAACAGCATCCCACCAAAAGAAACGTCAAAAAACAGCCAATAAAGCGCGAGTCCGCGTTAAAAACACGCGAGCCAAGTTCTAAAAAGGAATGGACATGTGTCAGCCGCGGGCGGCAAACCCACACGCGCATATATATATATATATATAACACCATACCGGAGCCGCTGCGCCGAAACTACCCACGTAGGCGTTCGGCTGAATACTTATGGCTCGTCGTACCTTGGCTTTCTGGGCCTCGTTGATGCATTGCTGGTAATTGCCGATGTAGAAGTTGTTCTTCACGTCAAAGAGCTCGTCGACGTCGGTCTGCTGACGTGCCATTTTGCCGCCCCCGTCTGCAACGCGCACACAGCCTCGAGCACAAAACAAAACTGGATTGTTCCGCAGCGCGAGAGCCGTCGCCGCCGCACCAGCTGAATATATGAGCGGATTGAGAAAGAGAGAGAGAGAGAGAGAGAGAGGCGATTATTATTTTACGATATCTGAGGTAGGTCTGTCCTTTTCGTTGTGTATCTATATATATATATATTTATATGGGAGAGTGGGAATGTTCGGTTGCTGATAAGGTAGAATGCGCTTGACAAGCGCGAGAATTCGAATTTCTTGGGATTTTCCTAAATTGCGGTTATGCTGATAACAGTAAATTCTGCAATAATCATAAATTTATAAATAAATTAACGATTTGAAATTGCTTAATAATTGTGAATATCTATTATCCTAGGGAATAAAAAATATACTTTTTTTCAGCTGCATGAAAAAAACGCATTTTCTTTCCTTGAAACAATAAAGTACTAAATAAAAGTCATCTCAAAGAGTATGATTTTTAAGAAGACAAACGACGCATTCTTTGAGAAGAATACTTTAGTTTATTCACTAATAGAATAATATACTAGTACAAATCTTAAAAAATAAAAGTGTGGTGAAATTATTTAAATTTATCGATTGTTCGCGTAAATAAGAGATAATGACTTTCGATTTTACAAGTTTAAAAATTAAAACGGTGAAAAATGTATCTAATTTTTGAAATAAGTAAGCTCTAGAATTGTTTCTTTTGATCAATTATTATAATATTCTTGTTTTTCATTTAAAATAATAAAAATTATAATCCGAAAATTAAACTAGAAACGTTCTTCTGCTTATAAAAACTATAAATTATACTAATTAAAAAATAGTTAATGAAATTCTCAAAACAATACCTTAAAAACTAAATCAAAATATTTTATACATATAAATAATGAAGATTAAACTTGTTTTTAAGAAAATTAAAAGAAGTGTATACATTTTGTTTTTGTAAAAGAAATTATATTTTCGTGCAAGTAAAAAGTATAAAAAATTTCATTTTGTTACTTTATTTTCATTTCATTTGAGTATAAACTTGTAAAAATTTAATCCACTTCTTCAGGTCGCACAGGATGTGTCAAAGGAACTACAGATTTCTTTTTTACGTCTTTCGACAATGCTTTTCTCATATCTAAAAATCAATAATTATTTGTAAATTTGTAAATTATATAGAATCTAAGGAATAAACAAAAGTATCTTACCATAAGCATCTTCATCAGGATCACCGCTATAATACTCTAACACAGTTCGATAAACTATATATCCTAATTGTTGGTACATTTTTATTGCCACTTTGTTACTAACTCTCACAAAAAGATCTACAAAATATGCCTGTTTCCTACAAAAACAAAAAAGGGTTAAAAAAATTAAAATATTTCTATATATTGAGTATAGATACATTTGTTACTTACTTCTCTGAAACCTCTTCTAAAAATTTCATAAGTGTTGCAGCAAGACCTAATCTTCTATAATCAGGAGAAACAGTAAGGGCTGTGACATGTCCATGCCAATTATCGCCAACTCCTTCTGCTTTTCCCATTACTGTAGAGAAAACAAAAATATTATATTTTCACTTATTTAATATTCACACTCAAAACCAAACATTAACGAACAAACATACTGTAGCCCATAATTTCGCCACTTGGCGATTCTGCTAACTGGAAATATTCTGGCCAATGGGCCAAATACTGCATATAGAAAGACAATCCATACTAATGGTCAAGGTTTGTAAAGAAAATACAAAAATAAAATTCAACAAACACAGTTAATTACTGCGCAATTGCTAATCAGTTTAATTAAGGAATGAAATTCCTCCTAATGAGCTTAGCCGTTTGCACAAGCAAGAAACACCATTTACAAATAGTAAAGGATACAGTTTCCGTGAGAGGATCTAAGTTTCTGTAATGAAAAAGAACAAATATAATTTTTGCATAAATTTGCATACCCCCACTGTAGACAGACACATCAGCCCCCCAAGAAATTCATAAAATATCAAAGAAACTTCCACAACAAAACCATCTACTTACACGTTATTAAATCTAAATAAGTCATCGCAGGTGAATGGTCTTAAGGTAGACATATCGAGGAGGTAAGAGTGCAAAAAATTTTGCCAGGAACTTTAGTTTTGGTATTGTTGAGTGTGACAGTAGCGTCGCGGACTAACCCACCAAGGAGAGCCTCTTATGAGTCTTGAAGCACGCCGCAGCTAGCACTGCGCGCACCTGGCTGGCGCATGCGCCCCCGATGCTTTTCGCAAAATTTGCAGGTTAGAACCGCCTTGATTCTTGCCCGCCAATTGTTGTCAGCGAAGACCAGGGCAGCAACTTCAGGGCGCTTCGTGTAGCGGTTCAAATATTTAACGTTGATCGAAGAGTGTGTATACGTTGTGACTTTTCTGAGATTACTGTGATGTGCCAAGATGTGGAAAAATAGTTTTATTGTGATAAAGATTTGTGATCGGCGGTGTGATCGTCGGATGTTTTGAGGCTGGAAGCGATCGAGACGTGAGATACTTGTGTGATATTAGTGGAGATTGAATATAGGTGTATATATGGCATGCAGCGGTAGTGTTAGCCGGTAATTTGTTGTTTTATGTTTGTTTGTTTATTAGTGTTATTTCGGCTTGGAGTGGTTTTTAGTCTTAAAGTTTTTGGGGTGTTTCTACTTTTTATTGGAGAAATACTTATTCCGAAATGATGCTCCAGAATGTTAAGTCAAATCAGTTTTCTTTATATATTTCCTAGCTTTTTTTTTATTTAAAATATTTGTAATGAAGCAACGAATTTTTTAAAGATTTATAGTCAATTTTATATTTGTTTTTGATTATTCAATACATTATTTAAACTTATAATAATTATATTGAAATATATAGAATACATAGTTAACTCTTTTGAAATATTTTTTTATTTTATCTTGTACATTAAGTAATGTATAGCTTTTAATTTTATTTTATTTCAATAATCCAGAATAAAGTGCAAAGTGAACTTCAGTTGGCCTAAGTATGGCCGACTCTGCAGATTTTAATACTTGGCTGAGAGAACTTGAATGTCTGCAATCGTATACTACAAATCACGTTAAAAAAACGTAAGATTGCTTTTTATGTAAAGATGTATGATTTAGTTATTATTTCATATTTATTTATTTATTTATAGACTTCAAAAAGGTGTGCTAGGTTTAGTATGGGAGAATGTACCAAGACATATAAGGCCGTTAAGTGAAGTTTCAGAAGTTAGGAAAAATATTTTGTTGTATAAATTAAAGTATGAACCAAACGATCCATTAATTCAAAGGGTAAGAAATACAGTTCATCTTAGAGAAGAACGAAAAAAACTTGATGTTAAAATAAGAAATGCAGAAGATAGGTGGAATCAACAAGAATATTTATGTAGACAGAAAGGTAATGAAATTAAATTTTATTACTATTTTTTAATCTTAAATATATTTACTTAAATAACTTAATACTTAATAAATCTTAACACATATTTGCTTAATAAAATGTGTTTAATTTTCTTTGTTCTAGCTCATTTATTGGAAAAAAAGAAGGAAGAAAAGCAAGCTATAGAGTTGAAAAAAAATATACTTAAAATAAAACATGAACAAATGCTCATGGAGCTCAAAAACTGTGCAAAGATGCTGGAAATATGTAATAATTTGATGCCACCAACTGTAGAGGAAGTGTCTCAATCAACAATATTTGATTGTCTCTCACTTGTTAGCAATTTTTCTGGTGGACCTGAGAAAAGAAAAGTTTGTTAAGTTCTTTTTTTTTCATTTGTATAAAAACATTATTTCTTTAATATTTCTATTTGTCACAGGTGTGGAACAGAATTTCGGAATCCCTTGGTTCTATTAAAATACCAGTATTGTGGAATACTCTGTTAGCAGCTAGATCTTATTGCACTGATTTTCTTGCTCAACTGGACATTGGAGAAAATAAAGAAAATACAGTTGTTAAGCCTGGTTACAATATGAATATAGGAATAGCTAAAATTTGCAGTGAGCATATTAATAATGAAGCACAGTGTATTATATACACTGGCAGAATAAAGAATAATGAAGAAAGAACTATGGAATATGTTGCAAAAATTGAAGTAAAATTAACTATATAATTAATTTTTATATTTTCTTTTGTAAATCATTTGTAAATCATATATCAAAATCTAATATATCTTAAATATGTTTAGATTTTATTCTCTACTAATTTGAAATCTGACCTCATTAAAAATATCAAATTTAATTTTAAAATAATAAAAACAAATTATTTTAGCAAATAATTGAAGAATTACGTCCGGAATTGTACGAGTGGTTACCTTTAACATTGGAAGTTAGAAAACTAGAAATTTTGCAGACTGAAATGCAAAGGGAACTAGAAAAGCTTGAAGAACAATTACCTTTAGAAAATTTAATGATTGATGATGTTTTAATGCAATTGATCTCAGAAATAAAAATCTTGGACAATAAAACGGTAAATACAAATTTTTATTAGAAGTTTTTCATCTCTTTAAAATTTATTTTATGAAATATAGAAAACTATACATATAGTAAATTTGTTTATACATATGTTTGAATATTTTTGACTGTAGATAAGGTATTTTTTTTAATAAATATGTTTTATAGGCTGATTGTGTTCAAGAAATTCAAAATGCTTTTGGACTTCTTAAGTCTTCAGATAAGTTAATTACAAAGACTAAAGAATCCCTTCTTGTTGAACTGGAAAGACTTCGTTTATTGCAGACAAATGAAAAAAATCAATGGGATGATATTGATCTTAGTACTGAACTGATTATTTTTCAAGATAATATAGACATTAATGCATTAAGAAAAATTATGTTAAAAGGAGAAACTGGAATTTATAAGCATTTACGAGCGTGTTACAACAAAGCTTCAACGTGTATAGACTTTCAATTTAACAGTGAGGCTACATCGGAATTTCCAATGTTGCGAGTGCCTGTTTATTACTTGGTGGATTTGTACAAGACTTTTATTGTAAATGCATCTTTAAATAAGCAAATTAGTGAAGATACGGTTATGGATGAAAATATTTTGGAATCGCCGATTACATCTCCGTTAGATCCAACTGCTGTTATTGTCTTTCCTCATCGTGGTTCATTTGAATTATTGAAGCTTACTGATCTAACTTGTAAAACAGCTCTACAGCACAGCGAGGAATTTGAACAAATCTTAAAGACTTGGTATGTTTCTTTGATAAAAATATTTTTTGAATTAAATAAAAATTTTAAAAATATGAAAATTAAAAAAAAATTAAATCAAAATTTTAAAAATATTTATTTTTCTAATGATTATTAATTTACTAAATTTAGTTTTTATAATGTACTTGGTTAAGAAAAATTAAAATGCAATCAGTTCGTAAATTTAACAAAATTGCACTATATTTTTTATAGGTCCAATCAAACTGTGCGCGAGGTAGTCTCCAAGATTTTCTGCAACAAAATCGTTTATGGAGCTACGTTAGATCAATGGCAAAAACGTTACTCGATGACCGTTTACGTTTTACAAAAATCGAATATAAATGCGTAACATAGTTACCTCGATATTCTTACTTGTACTGTCGTACTAATTTTAAGAAGTTATTTAATTCTCGAATTTCATGTATATATGAGCTTTACAAGATATTGTTGAACAGATTTTTAATAACATTTTACAATAAAATTCTTGATTCTTATAAATATAATAATTTAAATATATTTAAATTTTTCTTGTATTTTTTATAAAATCCAAGTGAGATACAAATTTATACATTTTTATTGCATATCACTTAAAAAATTATTCATTAGTGTAAATAATTTATTAATGTTTTTGAAAACAATCGAAAAATAAATCATGCTCTCATTATCGCAAAAATTGATTCTTCATAATTCAATGTAATACAATAGTTTAAATCATTATAATAATATACAATATTGATATGTAAGAAAGTGTAGAAGTCTTAAATATAAAAAGTTTTATTGCCGAAATTTGTACCATGCTGTCTCTGGTGGAAAAAATGTATGTTACAATCACTTTACTTAAAATATAAATTGTTTAGTGTCGATATTAATATTTTCAATGATTTAGAAAACGTATGTTTCCGTATAATTTTTCTACTTATAATATTTAACGGTAAATTATTATTTTTACCGCAGAAAAATGTATATAAATGAAAATAATACAAATGAAAAACTACGTATCTAAATGAGAACAGTTTAAGAAATGAAGCTTAAGAGCTAAACTTATAAAACAATAACAAAAATTGCTGCAATAAAAATAATACAATCTCACAAAAAGATAGAAAAACTAGACCAACACAATATAATGTCGTAAATCATTGAAAAATTTTATAAAAATCATTTCGTTAATTTGTTAATCATTTTAATATGTCATTCGCATTCATCTGATTCACACGTCTCAACTTTACAAACAATAAGTAAGATAAATTTCTCCCAACAGAGCTACGTACTACTTATAATCTAAGAGTCTTTTTGCGTTCTCATCACGCTTTCTCATCCGCAAGGAATTCGAGTCTTTTTAAAACTTTGGCCATGTCGAAGTCTTTTGCCAGTTTGAGATAGTCAACTTTCCTGACCACATGCATTGTGGCCCAGAGTGGCAGAAGCTTACATATTAACCTGATGTGCTCCTCAAGTTCGTTGGCCGTAAGTTTCGTACGGTATGAGTCATCGAGCTTTTTCACCACGTGCTCGAGGGTGAGCACACCCTTCTTTTCACTAACGAAAATGTTGCGTATGATTTTCGCCATCTCGGGTAGTCGAGCGTACTTTACCGCGTCCTTACTGGCGTCCGTTGAGCGTGTCATCATCTCCAGAGCTTTAGCTGCCTGTTTCGCCCGAACCTTCTCGAGTAGGGCTAGAGGTATACCCTTCATGAGAGTGTTTGTTGCGGGTGTAGTTTTTGGTGTGGCGGGCGGTGTGTCCACTATGGAGATCTCGACGTTCCGTAACGGCGTGATAGTGGGCTCTGCTGTTTCTGTAAAATATTAATTTGTGTTAAATTTTGGAGTTGAGATGATTTGGTATAATCGTCATTTACTCTTTTGTTTTTTATTTTTAAATTATAAATACTGAATAATATCAGTATATATTGTTTACATTATAACTCTATTTTTGAAAATGTTGATTATTTGAGCTTCTATCTTATATTTGCTTTGTTTCCAAACTTTTTAATCTTATTTGAACTTATCTGATAATGCAATTATCTGATGCACTTATAAATTATCTATCAAACATTTTAAGCTATAAAGTAAATACATGACTAATTTAGAAATATGGCTTTAAAAATGCTAATTTTTCTCAATTAAAATAATTTTTGAAATTTCCTATCAAGGTCTTTATTTATATAAATACAAATATACGAAAAACGAATCATTACCTGAAGGGTTCAGCTCAGTATTTGTTCGGTTTTCTGCCAGCCTTTCTATGGCCTTCTTCATGCGTGAATTATCATTAAATAGTTTGTTCGCCCTTTCCAATACATCCTTTGCCGTTGCCAATTTCTCTTGCGCAGGGGGCAATGGCAATTCTGCCTTTTCGATATCCCGGCAACTTTCGACGTCAAACTCTGGATGCCACCTGGTGATCTTGTCCTTGGGAATCCTCAAGGGCGTCTCCAAACTCAATAGGAACTTTTCGTGCTCATCTTTAACAATATTTAACAAAATGTTATAGAACTTGCGCCTGCGCTCTAGAAGAATGCTTGGACCCATGCTCGTCTCCATAGCAGATTTTAGAACGTCGTCCGCGTCTGGAGTGTTTCTGCCGCTTTTTTCGGAGTCGGTCTCGATAATGGGCGTGACGACAAGCTCGTATTTGTCTGGATTCGAGGTACCAAAACTGCGCAATTTTTCTTGACGGAAACTGAAGGCATCTGGATAAATCGTTTTGATCTGTAGATAAGAAATTTTTTCATATTAGTAAAAACATTAATTTTTCTGTGATACTTAAGTTTTATAAAATTATATAGATATTCAAAATAGTAGTGCAAACAATCTAGAATATTACTATTTCAAAAGTATTTATATGTAATGCATTTTGAAAATATTACTTTAATTTTTTTATGACAACTATACATATTCTTACCTGAGCCAAATGATCAAGCATGAAATTACGGCGTACAAGTTCTTGAACCGCGGGCCTTAGTTTCGAAAACGTTATAACTTCTTTACGATTGTGCAGCATCGCAGCAACCGTGTCAATACTGCGGAATACCTCAACAAGGAAGCGGTACTTGTAAGGCAGGCACAAGGCTTTTCCTTCAGTCTCAATCAGGGACTGATATCTCTGATATGCTGGAGTCTTTGTAGGACTGGCTTTAACTGGACTGGCTGGAGTTTCTTTGGGTTCGAAGAGCAAACGACGAGCAGGACTGGCTTTTGGTGAGAGCTGAATGGTCTTTGTAGGACTAAAGAATTTATTGGGTGATTTTATTGGGCTTACTGGTATTTCCAACTGGATACGTTCAAACTCCTTGATTTTTACTCTCTCTTCATTCTTTTTCATTTCTTCCCGTTTTTCTTGATGCTGCTGATTTAGTTTATCCAACTTATTTTCACAATTTTTGAATTTAGCAATTCTGGCTCTTAATTCTGCTAATCTTGAGCTAGTGGTTATTTTGCTTTTTATTTCATCAAAATTCAGATTTTTCTTTGCTGGTGACTCCTTAGTAGGAGTTTTAAAGATAGCAGGCTCTTGGGGCTTTATTTCTGACTCGCTGGCCTTGGCAGTTCTTGTGATTCGTTTTTTTGGAGTCTTCTTAGGGCTCAAACATCCCAATTTTTCAAAAATGATTTTTTTGTCTTCTTCAATTCCTTTATTGACTTTTAATAAAGTCTCGCGTATATCTGGTTGACGACTGTCTTCGTTCGTCGACGTACGACGCGAACGCGTCGATCTCGGTTTTGTGGCTGCCTTTGATGTCTTTGAGCTCATGTCGAATTGTAAATTTCTTACTGCCTTCATTGTTTCAAGTTTTGTCTGTAAATAAAAAGTTGAAATTTAAGATAAATATTTATGCAATAATTGAAGGAAGTATTGAAAAATGTTGATAAATATATTATTTAGAGTTACAAAATACAATAATATTGATGAGGTATAAAGAAAAAGTATTAAGCATAAACATTTTTCAAAGTTGTCAGTATTTCAAAACTTAATTGACAAATATAATTTTTTTCCTGATTGATCCAGTAATATCAACTGTTATTTTAAAGTTTACATAATGCTCCATTTTCGCAATGAACAGAAATGCAATGTCAGAAAAATTTTAAATTGCATGTAACAATTATAACTGTCAAATAAGCTGTGACTTCACTTGTGCTTCTTTCTTGCCCTACTTTACAACTCTTGAAAAATTGATCTAAATACCTTTGGTGTTTATGTAAAAAAAATTTTTAAATAAAATTAGTAAAGATATGTAAAATATCCAAAATAAAAATCTTAAAATAATTATAAAATATTATTTTATTGTATGATTAATGAATCGTATTATTACTTTGACTCATTATTGTATATTTTTCTCTAGTCTGTTGAAAATTAGTGGTTATAGCTAAAAATATTAATTATGTTTATTTGTAACTATTTTTAGCTAATCCATCATCTTATTAAATATCAAGATCTTTAATGTAATATTAACTAAAATATATAAAAAAATAACCATCAGGTTGCTAAAATTAAAAGTTTGTTATCATCAAGTTAGTTTTATCATTTCATTTATCTCAATTATTCCAGTGTCAAGAACATAACACACCTCTGATATGGATTCATTTATAAATCTTGTATTGTGAATTAAAATTCTGAAAAATATAAATAACCAATTTAGCAATAAATAATTATATCTGCAACAACCCTAGCCAGCTAGAAGCATTAAGATATGCAATATTCATAAACGATCTAGTTTAAACAAAACGTGATAAACAAATATTATTTTTCAACCTACTATTTACGCAGTAAACAATAGTCTAAAACAAGAAAAACATATGAAAACCGAAGCAACAAATAAACAAATAAGCGAATCGTCACCATCACGCGAGCCAGCCACAAATTCCAAAACGCATGGCCCAACTCCAAGAATCTCGCCAGCAACAAAAGGCCATATCGGAGCAAGCATCCACCGCAAGCCCTTTAAACACCCCCAACGGAAAAAAGGCCGGAACAGCGTCTCACCCAAACTGCGCACATAGGCAAAAAAAAATCTGTCTCTCACCGTGCTCTTAACGGGGCGCTCGATCTGTGCAGGTTGATCCTCGGGTATCTGGGCCAGTGCCTCTCTTCCATCGCTGCCGTTGTCGAGGATTAGAACCTTCGACTTGTTTCGGAGTTCCTCGCTGGCCCGCCGCTTCCTCGTGGCAAAGTACGAGGTGACCGTAGGCTGCGACATGCTCGTCGTCGTCGTCGACCTCGCGGCCCTCGACGTCTCAAACTAAAAAAAAACACTCTCCGGAGAACAGCAGCTACTCAAGACGAGGATGCGGCTCCGAGACTTTGAAAAACAACGGCCAGTGCGAAGGTTAAGAATGCAGCCAGTCGGGGGTGAGGAGGGGAGGGGGAGAGCGACCGTTGAGAAAAATGCGCTTCGCCGAGTGGGCCCCACTGTGTGCGTTCACTGTAATCGCTCTCCGCTCTGGCTGCAACGGTCGTCGTCTACTCTCTGCAGTGTGCGCGGCTGGCGTGTAGATTAGTTTGGCGCGCGGGGCCAGCAAAAGCGCGCGTATTTCGCGCTGTTGCCGCGCTCGTTTCCCGCGCAAAACGCGCGCCAGTTCGAATTTTTGTCCGGGGGCGCGCTGTTGCCGGGTGCGCCGGAGTCGGTTGTGATTGGCTGGCTGGTGTGCTCGGTGTGTTTTTGGGAGCACTAGCGCCGAGGCCCGCCGAGTGAGCGATGTTTTTGGTGGAGGCGCGGTGAGAGTTGGAACTGTATTAGGTAAGAATAATGCACTACTAATGGAATTGTCTTGGAATATTTGTGACGAATTCTATTTTTTCTTAGGTTTCTTGAAGTAAGTATGAATGGAAATTTTTTGTAATATTTTGATGAAGAATGAAGGACTGTGTTTGCAGTCTACGAGCACTGTTGGAATGCGCTTGTTTATAGGTTGTAGATACCGCCATAAAAAATGTCATAAAAAAACAGAAAAAACGCTGCTGCTGCCCGTCTCTGTGTAACTACGCAATAAAGTAGTTCCAAGTTTCGCTGTTCGCAATAAGTACATACCTTAAGGAGATTTAACAATGTTTTTGGCGCTGTAAGAAACGACCGTGCCTCTTGTCAAGGAGAATTGAGATATGAGACCTGTCACAGATACGGAGGCGGAGCTTAGATAATATAATATTTTTTTAGGTTTATTTAACCTGTTTACTTATAAATCATTATTTGTATATGCAAAATAGGAATTTCTTATGTAATACAAAAATCTTGAAATTTTTAAATGTAATCAATAACCATAACCGTAAAAAGGAAATATTAAAAATTCTAAATAAAAGTACGTAATTGAACGTAGAAAATAAATGAAACAGCCTTTTTATTATGTTCTTCTATATATAGGTACTTTATTTACGTGTCGTATGCTTTCGAAAGACTAAGTTACAAAAATTGACTCGATGTGACCCGCGCAATTTGAATTATTTAACAAATATTAATTAATGTTTATTAATTTTTTAAATTGTTTGTCAAATGGCGAATATTAATTTGGCGAGTTTATAAATAAGCATGCCAAGTTATTCTAACATATGCATACATTTTTGCAATTTTTTGGTTGAACAAACGGGAATAGAGTGATGATTTTTCGATATATCCACTAAAAGCGTATTATAAAGCAGAAAACCGCCCGAGATCCAGGTTATAGATCTTGATAAAATTTTGAGATATGTTTGTAGGTACCGAAAAACGAACAAAGCCGGAGTTGTACAGCCAAGCGTTTCGCAATACTTAAGTTATAGATACCTATGTAGTCTCATTTTAAAGAAAATGAATACTTCAGTCTTGTTAAGTACTTTATAAATTTTCGAAAAATAAAAAATCATTAATTTTTGACCTGCAGTATTTTATAATTAATTAGTTCGTTTTTCTTACTTAACTTTAAAAAAGCATAACTTTGGCTCTAATTGCCAATTCTTTATTCTGAAAACGGCAAATTTGCTTTGAAAATTGATCAACTTTGCTTTCTTAATAATCATTTCTTTTGTA
>JAPYZA010001916.1:0-43758 GCA_030522685.1 Eupelmus azureus
AAGGCAAAAAAAAAAAATCGAAATAAAGTACAGCCCGCCCACCCGAGATCCCCGCGCGTCAAAGCGTCACTGTGATCTCGTAATTATTAATAGATATCTAATTATAATAATCGTATTGAATATTGTAACGTTCCTTTCCCCCTTTTTTACATGCCCAATCCAGAATATCCCATTTTTTTTTACTTCAAAAGTTACAAAAGAGTCTACACGAGATTTTTTTTCTATCCTTAAATACCCATATCCCTCTCCAGATTTTCCCCTCTCGTACGTTTTTATTCAGTTGTAATATTCTTCGCGTACCCATTAGTTTATAGTTGTAATCGTACTTTAAAAATACAAACTTTCAAATGATCTCTCGAAGGCATCGATTGCTAGGCGAGTTTGCATTTTTCCGGTGTCTTTCGTCCTGATTGGTGATTATTATGCTTTTATGTTTATTAGACTTCTGATTATAAACTTGGACTAATGTGATTGCTTTTCCTTTTCCGGACAGCTTCGAAGTCCATTCGAAGCGTAATGGGAAAGAGGAAAAAGAGGGATGAAAGACACTGGTTATCTCATCGACCACCTCAATTGAAGCGTGTTCTTCGAATATTGCGTTATGTATTAGCTAGTTTATTCATTTTTCATTATTATTAATTATTGATAATTATTATTAAATATTATTACTATTATTAGTACTGATACTTTTTCTCTGAGGATCGCAAGCGTATCTATAATTTTTTTTTTACATCAAGAACGATTATTTCTTATCGCTAATAATTATTGAAAATTGTGAAAACGCTGTAACACTGTGGACATGTAAGATTATGAGTCTTTTGCTCTTAATTTCGGCGCTGAAGAGGTAATCGACTAGTCTTTACCGGACAAAGCAAAGAGATTGTTTTTACATTATATTATTCGCTTGTAAGATTGAGATTGATTTTTGATACTCCATGCCGTTCTGCATTTTGACATTGCGTACATGACGATATTGGTAGAGAAGCACTGCAAACCTTTGACAAAAAAATCGTGGCAACGTCTATTTGTAAATTTAGAATGGAAAAATAACAAAATTGATAAAGCAAGACGATTTAAACAAAAATATATAAATGTAACGTAATATGATTTTGTTTGTCGAAGGTAGGTGCTGCTTGTTTCGACCGTCACGTCAATTTTTCTTTGTATAAGAAACGAAAAGAGTCTTTTTTTCTATACCATTAATAAATTATTGTAGTACTGCCATAGAAAATACATGCATCTTTTTCGTCAGTATTTCGAGCGATGTCTCGTTTCACCTCCCTTTTATTATAAATACACTGCCGTCGAACCATGAGAATAAACATGAATAAAGAAAATTATTCAAAGTATTCTAGAGTAATAACACAAAAGACCGAATCCAAATTCCGTCTGCGGTACACTGCTGAACAAGAAAACAACATTTACACGTACACAGTTACAAGTACACGAGCGAAAAAGTCTAAAAAAGACAAAATCTTTACAAATTCTCGAAAAATGGAAAAATTTATTTTTCAATTTGCTCAGACTGTCTTAAGTTTGCCATAAAGCGAATAAGCGCTACGAAAAGTTCGCGATCGATTGCTCTAGCTTTTGAAAAGGTGCCAAGCGTAGCACGCGTGCGTTTCGAGTCGCTTTAGCGTATTCTATATTTTTTTTTACATATTAATATACCTTTTTTGTCACAGTACACTTTCCTCTTTGATCTGGCTGTCATCGATCGGCAAAAAGCCGATCGCTTTAGGAAAGGTTACATTTGTTTATTATTATTTTTTTTATATTTTGTTCTTTTTATTTGTTTTTCTTTTTCTTGAAACTTCGGATGCCTGTCAAAGCGTTACCTGTAGCCAAATATCACGCGGACCGTTCTTTCTTTTTCTTTGTGCAGACCGCCGCGCAATTCAGTTGATTTGATGCTTGCGAGCGCGACAGTCTTTCTCGTTTTTGCCTGTTTGAAAGGAGAGAAAAGAAAAAGAAAAAGAAAAGCAAGTACGTGCGTGTTATATTATTTGAAAAAGATGAGAAGAGTTATATGTTGTCGAGCTAACGAGAACTGCGTCAATTGATTGGATTGCCTCCGAACGAAAAATAAATAAAAATAGTACTCACAAAAAATCAGACGAGAAAAAGAAGAGTTATGCGAAAAGAAAAACGAATCGAATCGCTAGTTGTCTCAAGCCGTCGTCAAAGCTCGCAAATATGCCTTGTGATAGAGTCTGGACTACATGCGCCCACGGTTTTTTTTATTCGTCTCTTAATCTTTTCGCTTTTCGTACGAGAACAAAAAATTTAAAAGAGACCATGAATAAAAAAAAGTTACAAACATCGAGCGGCGTGCCGCAAAAAGAGTGGTAGCGCAAAACAAGATAAAGAAGCAAACAAAAACTGAAGATTCAAAAGACGCTATTTATCGATCGAAATTTCGTCCAGCTGACTAATCCAAAGAAGCGACCAAATAAACTGAGATAAGAGATGATGTAGTAGCGAGCGTTTGTCGGACGTGCTTGAGGCGTTTGGTTCTCTTTTTTTCCAAAAGAACAAAATCTAAGAGATCGGAGATGATTAAACGGCGACAGCGCGATAGTTGTAAGCCGCATTGAGCACAATCCCCCTCAATCTATTCTCAGCTTTTGCATTTTATTTTAAATACAACGCAAATGTAAGCATCTGTAAGATTATTTTTGTTTGTTTGTTTTTTATAATTTGTGTATTTTCTTTTTATATTTGTTTCTACTCTCCGTACCCATTTCCACCTTTCCTTCACCCCTGCTTCCTTTAAATTTCGTGTACTCTTTTATATCCTCAATCATCCGTCAATCGAAAACAAAAGGAAAAATTAGGTCCTCGTGTCGGCTTTGCTCGCGATTGAGATTGTCAAAAAAGAGAGTGCAAAAGCGCAATGATTTGTAAAACGATCGACAGAGAGCGCAGAAATATAGGCATTTGCGAAGCGACGAGTGTAAGATACATCGTTGTACGTAGAAACATGTAAACGGGGCGAAGCTAACGAGGTACGGGACCGGAACATATACGATGCTGTGTTATTTAAGTCATTACAAGACCATACGTTATTGCTACTTTTATTTTATATTTTATTGAACACGATTTTTCATGTTATTAATTTTATTGAGCATATGATATTTTTTTTATAAGCGCTACCATATTATAAATATTATTACTTCTGATCTTTTTTTGCGCATCGATCGATTTATGATTGTAATTATTTCTTTGCCGATGCGTAATTATTATCCGCTCAACGTTCTCCCGCTCCGGTCCTCAAGATTCTTTTTTTAACTTTATGTAAATTTTATTTTTTTTTTGTATTTTATGTATTTTTATTTTGTGCGTTTTTTTTACTCTTGCGTCCGCTGTCCACGTCTGCATATTCGTGACACGGCCCGATTATATTTGAGAAACTAAAAATCATTGAAGAACGCCGAGCAATTTTAATAATATCCTTTGAAGGATATCAAAAATTAAATGAAAAACGATAAAGGGAAGCGATATGTTTAGATGTACACACGGGCAGGGGGCATCTCTCCGCTACCCGCATGTCTTTCATTGTACAGATTTTTTCACTTTTATATAGTTATAATATTGTAAACGTTACAACGTCGATAATTACATCGGTGGCTAACGTCATCGTATTATTATTGTACTTGATTTTTTTATTGAATAAATGTGAACACGCCGAAAACTGTTTTATGCTTTAATTACCTTTATCCTTTCTTTATTACAATTTATAATTGATTTTCCTTTACTTTTTAATGAGCCATGACAAAAACATAATTTTTAATGTTTAATTTTTTTATTACCAAAGACCAATACATATATTTTAAGCAGATTTATTGATGTTTATTTTAGTAAAAAAATATTTATTAATAAAATTAAAATATAAATTTAAATAATGATTTGATACGTTATAAAAATTATATAATTGATAAAATTAAAATAAACAGCAACAACTTGGATTATTAATTTAGTTGGTTATTATTGAGTTATCATCATTGTTTATTTCTCGAGACTTAGATTATTGTATGCATTGTTCATTTTTAATTTCTTTATTTTACGTTCTATTCTACACGAGAATGAAATTTACTGATAATAAAACTGATGATTACACTGAATACTATAATTATATAGAACTATCTTAATTACCTACATTATTTTATATTCTTAAATGATGGTTCATTCTCATCCTTATAAATCGTCTCACTTTACAATTCATCAACGTAAATTTAATTACATATATTTAATTGTGAACTGTTTCTACTATTCTTATATCTTCAATTGGTGACTATGTTGCAACAAGTTTAATACTTACTTACTTACTATACCTGGGATTGAAGATTCGAAACTTTTAACGTCTTGCGTTATCTTTGATAATATTATACTATTCAAATTTGATATGAAAATGGCAACAGAAATATACTAATCTAATCTTGGCTTCAGTAACGTTTCTATTGTTCATCTATTATTGCAGAATTATGCATAAGATTTGAAGCAGAAAATATTTCAATTGCATTTTTCTTAAACAACCTTACAACAGAATTACGGCAGACTTTCAGCAGAAAAATACAATTAAAGAATGAAACAAGATACAAGAAATTATGAAATGATGAAAAAATTAAGCTAGATTTTAAAAAATAGTAAAAATAAATTTTATGATTTTACTTGCAATTTTAAAGTATTTTTGCTATATTAACGATGTTAAAATATCTTACAGCAGTAACGTATAGGCATCGTAAAAGAGCCTAGTATAGGTTTCTAATACATGTCTCGGAACTAGATTCTATATCAAGGGTATTGTCGAAACATTAGTGTTTAGGATTTGGTTCACCATAATTATTATACCTGTTGTTTGAACTAACCATAATATTAAGCTTCAAAATACTTCAGTAACGTTGTGGTCTTTCTGCGTATTGTAATTTTTCTACTATAGTTTTCTTTTCAAATTACATAAAAGTACTATTGAATTATACAACTCGATATTTTATTTAATGAAACAGACATTAAGAACAACTCAAAGAAATTACATAGAGTAAAATAATCATTAGACCACAACGAATACACAGTAGCATAATAGTTCAGAACTTGGCAAACGGCCAAATAACTATACCTCGAGCGCTCGCAAGTAGTTACGTCCACTTCGAAAACAGCCTATCAACATTCATCAATTCTGAAGCGCAAGAAAGCCGATATACCAGGGGGGGGGGGGGCCAATGTACAATCGCATATGCGTCGCCCGTAGTCCTCGCGTGCGCGCACCCAGGAAGTGACGACGGAGGCTGGGCTATGTATACATTCGCGCACCTGTGCCGGCGAGGACGACGCGGAGGGCGACTGGAAGCGGCTGTTTGGGAGTTACCCTAATGGGTTTCCTGAGACGTGCCATCTGGGAAGCTCATTACTAAGGGATGTAACCGCAAACCAATCAGCTCCCGCGCCAATTCGGAGAGAGAGAGACGGAGCCAGCCGATTCTCTCGCTCTCTCGCGGACACCGCAAGACGCAAGCCTGATTATGGATTAGGCTATGGGGGGTACAGGAGAGAAACTCGGCGACGAAGTAATCGCGTCAACTTCGTGTCTTCGTCGTAGGTAACAGGTCTGTAGAGCTAGCGCGTCTGTATAAGTGTCTGAACTATCTAGTCGGGCGCAAATGGCGAGCCGTGCATTAATTTTCTGATAAGCCGCAGCTAACGGTTATCGAGAGAGCTGGCGTGCTTCCGGAGAATGCTATTGTCAGCTGCGATTGTGCTTAATTGAGATACACCGGGCAATAAAGCTTATTCTTATTAGTCGGTAATGAAGTTGGATGACACCTACGGTTCAGCCTGATTAGCTTTAAATTCGTGTTAATGTGCTTTTAAGGCCACTTATGAAGGATGGGTCTTTTACAATGCATAGCGATAATTTAATTTATTTGTTGCTCATTTTGGTCAAAAAGTAATAGCTAACTTCAAAATTCAATTTACAAAGTCTGAATCAATTCTTTTTACATTCAAATCATCGCGTTACATTTGATTATACCCTGATTGAAACCAGCGAATCGCCTGCATTTAATTAAAACGCAATTACGTCAACGCGCAGGAACATCCACGTACAAAAATTTAATTTTACATTAAGCGCGCATCGTTAATCCAGGCTTAAAGCACCGCCCGCGCAATCCACCGAAATCGAAACGCAACAACCCCCCAAAAAAAGGGTGACACGCATGACGCCCTCGCATCAAGGGATCAGACATGTTACACAGGGCTTTCGCAGCCTCGACCCATTGGATATTCGCGCTGCAGCCGGCCCCGGTTTGTTTAGCTATATAAATCGCCCTGGCCGCTGCACCGCACCTGTGGCTGCATCGGACTTTCAAAGAAGCCCTGCACTCGTGCACCGGGGGAGGATTCGGAGATTTCGAGCCGGGCTCATCCCCGAAATCAAAAAAGAGGACAAAATGAAGCTGGGCTCTCTGTCTCGTCTGTATGTGTGTGCAGATGTCGTCAAAGCGCGCGTGTCATTGCAGTCGGCGTGCATCCATATGCAGATCCCCATTGATATGACAACATTTACATATACTGCATATTCGGCTCTGGGCCATATACTCCGGCCCGGCCAATTCCACATTGTTGGCTTTCGGCCACCAGTGCGTTTGATTGACATTATTGGTAGCGCCGCGGCGGCCGGGCGCGCTGACACCAGATTACATTTCTATTTGCATACATTCGCGCTCGCGCGCTCGCAAGAGCCCGAGTCGTCGCTATTTCGCTGCGCTCCTCCCTATCTGTATCGGCCTCTGATTGTGGCCGTCTCTGTCTGGATGCGTCGCGGGGAGAAATCCGGCGATATTAACTTTTGCGCGATTTTTGGGAGGTTTTGGTTTGTTTGCGGGATGAATAGGTGGTGCGGATACAGATTCTGTTGTTCAAGAGAAAATTCGGAGTTGTAAAATAGTTATCTATATAATTATATTACAAAACACTTGTATTTTTATACACGTTTAATTTGTTTTTTTTGTGCTAATTTGATTTGTATAAATTACAACAAGGTTATTTGTAATATTGTTTTAATTAAAACAGTCGTTGTGGGTATTAATAGTCTCTTTGTATGAATAATAACATTAGGTAGCGGGAACATTTGGTGCCAAAACCCGGAACGCATATTAATTTCATGATTTACGACTCAAAATTGAACTTTCTTAATGCAAAAAGATTTACATTGACCTGCATATTGGCTTTCATAATTTATTCTTGTTAAAAGTTTAAGTAATTCATATCTCTCTTATATTTATTACTTAAAGTAGTTTCGACTAAATGATTTTGCTAATGGAAGACTTTTAGAAACTTTAGATATGGACTAAATATATAGGGTACGTAAATTGTTACAATGTTTATGTTAATATACAAAAGCTTTTACTGCCCAAAATACTGTTTTAATTAAAGCAACCATTCATTCGCAATTACTTGTGACAACGTTAGTAGATAAACTAATTGAAAAACCAATTATAATCTTTAATAACAAATCTTGTCAAAAGATATATAGTTTAGTTATATCTAACGAAATACAGACCATTCTGCTATACCATTTATTCAAGTTGTCATACCAAAATAATGTGTCTTGTTAAAACATTTTATTAAGTTTCAATGTTTCAAAATCTCATGTAAATTTTCTTAAGTCTTTTTATGGCTAAAATTGAGCAGATAATAAAAAATTTGGTGGCCGTAGGCACTAATAATCTCAAACATCACCTGCTTTATTCGTCTCCCTTTCCTATTCCATTTGAGACTCAAGTGGTTTCAACTATCTCTGTCCATCATTGTTAATCCAATGATTTCAAAATCGTAAATCCTTTCTTCAACTTTTCAATTATTGTAGTAAGTGATTCAGACAGCGAAACTGGAATCAGAACATATCAATGATCTAACTGCAACTCCGTCAGTTAACTATTTGGTTAAGAAAATAATGAAATTTTGAGGATATACTAAACAAGGGAAAATGTTAGTATAGGAGGTAGCATACATCAAATCCATTTACGTTTAAAAATAGTAATAGAAAGTAATCTATAACATTATCTATGAAACTAATATAAATCACTTAGAATAAATCAAAAACTTTTTGTCAAACTCAAAAATAAAAGAAATTAACTCGTATA
The DNA here is from genome assembly GCA_030522685.1 of Eupelmus azureus. NCBI lineage: Eukaryota > Metazoa > Arthropoda > Insecta > Hymenoptera > Eupelmidae > Eupelmus > Eupelmus azureus. Next base: position 8,142 of record JAPYZA010001916.1, read on the forward strand.
ACCAATATTACAACATCATACACCTAGAAAAATGGATTTTCATTTCTGTTTCATTTCGCCCATCACCCACGCGTGTTTTTTCCTCTATTTCCATTTTCACAGCGAGCTTTCACTCTGAAAAAAAAGAGAAAAACGAACGCAACAGGACTATTCCACTTTTGACCATCAATCATCGACCTCCAAAAGCCGAGGCTGCCCTCTCGCATGAGATTGCTTTTGATTGCACGTCATTATGAAAGTGTAGGCGCGCAAGAGCGCTTTTAATTTCAATACGCCTGCTGCTCCCTCTTTTCCGCGCTTGTAACAGGAGACGGCGCCGTCCATAACCGGATTTCGTACTTTGCGTTACGTAGGCCGGATTATACTTTCAGGATGGAAAAAACTGAAAAATAAAAAAAAGAGTTGAACGAAAGTCCGTCGGGCTCGTTATTGTTGGCGATGAAAGAGCAATATTGAAAACGCCCTGTGGATAATCGAATTTATGTGAAAATGATAGGTTACATTGTTGGCAGCGTGGGGATATCGTTATACGCTTTATCGCCGGTAGCCCTTCAGGGGGATGTAAAAGTCAGGTGGAAATTAATTGCTGTATAAGGGCGTGTTTTCGAACGATACTGCGCAAAGGACTCGTTTTTTTTCGAGTTTGCATTACGCAAATTTCAAATTGACGGTTTATGCGCGTTTGTCTGCCGAAATTTTCGTTACAAAGCCCGGGGGCTATTATTTCGAATTTTGCTTTGTAATTGCTTCCGATGTAAATACGGATGTGTAAGTTATTACAAAGTTGAAAATTGTTATAAAAGAGTAATTGATTTATTATGCAACAAATACGCAAATAATCATTCTAACAATTTTGTAAAAATATTAAAAAACAGAAATTGTTGATATGATCAATTTGCAAATAGAGATACCATTAAAATTGCAATTATTCTGACTATTGATTTACAGTAACATACTTAAAAAAATAAAAGAAAACATTAATTTTAAAAGAAATAAAAGCAGTATACTAAAAAATATCATATTTTAAACTCTTACTATTCATCATAAATCATTTACTACATACAGATTTTAATTACATCCGTCCGAAAGTTATTACATAGTTACATAGTTCACTCTCGCAAAATAGCTTTGATAACAGCGGACCATCAACCCAGTCCATTATCAAACATTTTTCAGCTAATCCGCGCGCGAAAAATAATTACACCCTGCATCCACCCACTACCCCGTTACCTCATAAAACACCTACCTACTCCCATATCTCCGCAACAAAAACGACTCCCTAATAACTCGCGCGCCACATAAAAAGACCGACGCCCCCTGTAAAGCGAGCTCCTGAAAAGAGGCCGATTTTCCAAATAAGTAACCGGTGATTAACCCGCGGGGGCAGCCGCAAAATAACGCCGGCGACAAAGGGAAGCCACCGCCACAAAAGAGCGCGCGTGCCGCTCTCGTGTTAACCCTTTATCAGCGCCAGCAGCCTCCTCTCGTCCGTGAAATATGAACGATCGCACCTACATACACCCCAGCGTCACGTGCTGGAAGAAAAGACGCGTTTTTCTCGCAGCCGCGCGATTATCCGCGAGCACTGAAATGGTATGTGGGAAAAAAAAGGATCGCAAGCGAAAAAGCGCGTGCTTGTTTTTTGCGCGCGCGCGAGCGGTCCTTTTGTTTCGCGGGCGCGCGCGAATTAAGCCGAAACAATTGCGCGGCGCAGCGGCTATTTGCGGTCGCCGTGTAGGGGAGGCTCGAGCGAGAGCAAATTTAGCGGAAGGCCGCGACGACGCGCGAGTGCGTTACTTTTTCGGTATGGGTGTGCATGGGGAGCGCGGGAGTAAATCAAACGCGCGATGCGGAGTGTGTATGTACTATTTCGGAGCGATGAGAATCCGGAGGCGCGGCTGTTTTGAGGGATTTTTCTTTGTGCGGGGGAGTTGGTAAGTAGGATGGTAGGGGTATTTTCGGAGGTATTAATTGATATGATTTACGCGTGTAGTGACTTGGTACTGTTTTTACGAGTATTTTTAGTTTGTATGTCAAATTGAATGTGTTGTTTCATATTTTTTTAATAATTTATATCTAGAGAATTCCAATGGATATCTGATCCAAAAGGATCAATTTTTATCGACAATTATATTTTGGTGATAAGTATGAAAACTAAAATAATGATAGTTAATAAAATTACAATTAGAATCAATATTGAGAACAAAATAAATTTGTAATATATAAAGTTCCTTTTTAACTACAAGTATACTATATCAAGAATGTTAAATTCCACTTTGCTAAATGCAAACGCATTATCGTAACCATCAATCCTTCTTTACATTCCAATTTATTCAGCACAGCTGTACAATCACATTACAATTCATTATACTCTCCATAAAAAATAAATTTGAATCAACTAATCCGCCAACTCCTTCATACCCGCAGTACAGCCACAACGCGTAAGCCTCGCCAAGTATACATTTTTCAACTTTGATGAAATCAACGGCTTTTGTGTAATAAAGAAACGCGCGCGCACGACAGCGCCGGAGACACGCGAACGGAAACGTGCTTCTCGCGCGTCGAGTTAATCAACGTGACTAATTCGCTCCGGAGATAAGAATATGTTTACTCCGCGTAAACATTGATCGGCTACTTACTGCGCGTCTCCGCGCCTGCGAGCTGCGCGGCGCTTATCCTTGCACAATTTGCGCATCTAAAAATGCGCGCGTGCAATGACTTCACTCTCCGCGCGTCGTTTCTTTATTTAGCTCGCGCGACTGTTTACATCAGCCGGATTTGCAGTTTTTGCTGGGTTAGCATTTATGAAGTATAATCTGATTGTCTGGGTTTTTATACTTGCGATATTTTGTAATAAACAGTTTTTAGGTTTTGTATTACGACTCATTGCTGTTTCAAACCGTTAAAAAATTTCATGATGAGTTTTATATTATTTTGATGACAGTTCACTGTAACGAGAAATCTTTTTATATTCTTTCTGGCGATAAGCTATGCATTACACAATCATAAAAAAAAACCACTGAAAACAGTCTGAATAGAAAATAATAACGCGATGTGTCACTGTTAGTCATTAGATAGATCCTCTACCCACGAACATTCGAAATTTCACCGATAAGTTACAGTACAGACGCAAACGCATTTTTCAGCACTGCAACACGCAAGCATCCGCATAAATTTGTACGAACACCAATGCTACAAAACAGCATCCTACACGAAGGCTCGCGAATTTCGCCTCGAAAAGTGAAAAGTCGCGGCTCCACACGCAATGATTCAACTCTCCGCTGCAACGGTACCATAACCCACACACTGACATACACACATTCATACACACATACCCCGTTCGATTTCTCGGCGCGCGCGGAGGGCCGAACAATGCACAAACACGGTGCCGTGCTCTTTTTTCCCCGAGCACTGAAATATCTGCGCGCTGTAAATCCTTCGCGCCTTCGGCTTCTTTTTACAGGCATGAATCACGCGCGTGTATCGCGCGAGAGAGTTTAGGCGATATATGTACGTGCGCGCGAGCGAACGGTCGAAGAAGACGAAGAGAGAGAGAGGGAGAGTGGAAGAAAAAAAACGAACGGCTGATAAAGGCCCGGCGACAGGCTGTCTGCGCGAGCTGGCTGCACGTGCTTACGCGTGTATATACCGCAGGCGTCGCTGTTGTGTGTATATATACGTACTGCGCCCGGCTGGACTGGAGATCGTACGATCCTTGGTCACGGAAACTCGATATAGGAGAGAGACTTTGTTTAGGAATTCGCGAGCGCGGGTGTTGGTTGATTTTTTGGGTCAGAGGGGGAGGGGAGGTGGTTCAGAGGTTTTATCGATGATAAGTGGCGGGGTATAGTGATGATAATAATAAAACGATGTAAATTCACTTTACTTATTAGTATGAAAACATTTTTTTTCCTATTATATAAGTTTATGATATTTGTATATATTTGTTCTTTTTGACAAAGAATTATTAACAAAAAATTGTATGACAGATGGTTCTTCAAAATATCATTGTTTTCAAATAAAAAAAAAAATAAAAAAATCATTGTTTTCATATTACAGCTGTAACTGACTCATGACAATCATTTGTTTCAAGAATGAAACTACGCAATTTGTGAAAGGATTATTTAAAATGATATTATAGTGTTTTCTACAGAAAAATCAATTTTACGACTATCATATTACAATTTTAAGAAACATTTATGTTACATAAATTATAAAAGAAAATGTTACCTAGCAACTAAATATTTGTAAGCATACATAAACTATTTTTAAACTTTACTCCATTCATTAAAACTCTAAAATAACTTGAGTCATCGACCTCAAGAATAATAATGCTGCGTAGAAAACTTATAGCATCATTGTGACAAAGCAATGACTTATTAATATCTTCGATGACTCTTCCATACTTCACACACCGACAACGCAATAAAAAAACGATATCCACCGCCTAAACATTACCCCCACCATTTCAATAACCATCTTCACCCCATAATAGCTCCAAACTTACGCCGAGCGCTCCAGACAGACAGCACTTGAAGCTCGCACCTTGGCCGTAATGCCAGTGTTTGAGGGGCATTACACTCCACGCGTATACATACGGTTCCGCCGCGCACCTCGAGTGCTCGACACACCTACCCTGGCGTCGTGTTACACACCTGTGTATACACACCGAGCAATGCCAACACCTACTCAAGCATTCGCAGGTTGCGCTGCTCGCTCCCCCAGCTTTTTTGTGCGCTGAATTTGGCTTGCTCCCACGCATTGGGGATGCGCGCTTTTTGTACCGTTGTGTTGTCTTGGAATGGTTGGGGAGAGTGAGAGTTCCGTTAGATCTTTTTTATTTAAGGACGATTTTCATTGCTGTGGTAAGTAGTGTTTTTTTTATCTTTTTCTTTTCTTTAATACTATTAGTTTGTTGCTGTTTGTTTGTTTAAAAAGGATCATTTTAAAAGTTTGTATAATTAGCTATATTCACAAATGTGGGTCAACAAATAGCAGAGAAGGAGGTATATTTATTGCGATAAGTTGATACGTACGTTATTAATGACATATCTAACAAGAATAACATTTAATCAACATTTACATTATTCCAATAAATTTATTAACTATATCAAAGAATAACCTGCAAAGCAATCGCGAAAATCTAACAAACTTCTTCAAACCAGTTCTACGAATCTCACGCATCGGCAACCTCATTGTCACAGCTTCACCCCCTCCCCAGCGTCCTCACTCACGCGATTAAATCAAGATTTATTAACGACGCAGCATCGCGCCCGCGCATAAACACCCCATTACCATCTAGACTTATCAACATCGCTTGCGCATACACCCACACACACACACACACACACAACTCCAACCACTTTGAGAAGAAGCGCGCGATTTCGCGCGCCTTCACTCGCACGAGGTGCAGTCGTTTGTCGCTCGCGCCTCTTTGCGCGCCACTCCCTACTCTCTCTCTCTCTCTCTCTCTCACTCGCGCGCACCAGATATTTGCATCGCTCGACTCTGCCGCGTCATTAGCATAGGGCCAAGAGAGAAAGAGAGAGAGAGAGAGAAGCTCGCTTTCACTTTCCTCGAGCGCGACAAAGTGAGTTATTGCCGAAAGGGTTGAATTATGCGCGCGGAATTATTCGAGCGCCGAATTTATGCGGCTCGACGCTCGCGCGCGCGCGCGCAAGCCCAGAAAGAGCGCGAGTCGAGTGATATTAATTGCTGTCTATTTGCGCGAGCTTCCTGCCACCCTTGCCGAGCTGCCTGCGCGCGAGCGTTATTTATTGGTTTCTTAATTATGCCGTTGCTGGTGGGGGAGAAAAAAGAGGTGACGGGGGTAGTGATTGCGTTTGGGTGACGGGTTCGATGATGCGGGGATGGGAGGGAGCTGGATTTTTTGTTTGGGGAGGTGATGAGCTGGTGGTTAGTTTTTAATTTGGGGAGGTGATGAGCTGGTGGTTAGTTTTTAATTTGGGGAGTGATTTGTCAAAAAGATTTTGTGAGAGTGTATGAAATTCTTTATGATTGTAGTAGTGATTTATAAATATTTATCGGTGTGATGAGTGTAAGTAGTTATGGAACGACTACTATCAGACTAATAGTCACAATTTCTGAATTTTATTTTTTTTTATTAATTCTGAAATATTCTTTTTATAATATGATTGATTTATTCGTAATATATTACTTTCAAACATAAAAAGTTCTTCTGGTATTATTACAGATTTTAAAAAACGTTCAATACTAATGCGTATGTACTAATCTTATAGGGTTCATAAAAAATCCAATATTATCGGCCTGAATTATTTAAACGAGTAAAAAGCAAATTAGATTGAAAATACCTTTCGCAAAGTTTGCATAACGTCTTACATAATAATTAAACGAAAACTTTAAATACAGTAATACTTTGTCTGAAAAATAAAATCAAAACATCTACTTATTACAGCCCGCGCCAAACTACCAAAAGATCAAGCTCCACTCAAACAACTTATAACTAACTCCACACCGCCAACTATATACTCATATAATTACATTTTACGGCTCCACGTAAAACGCTCGCTCCTATACCGCTCGTTATCGCAATTGTTTCTCCCATCTAAATAGAGATAAGTTCATTAATCAATATTCCACGCATAAAACTCCATCTCCCCTCTCTCCTCGCCCACTTTTATATAAATCACTCTCCTAATCGTATGCGCGCCTTCTCCTCCTTTCAATAGACCAAAGAAAAAAAAATTCAGAAAATTCACCTCGCGCGAAGCACTTAATTATTCCTCACGCGAAAAATCCCGAGCTTTGTACCTGCCACTGTGCTCTAGTAATCCGATCTCGCGCTCACCGCAGAGAGAAAGAGAGATCGATATCGTTCGATACCTTTCAGTCGGCGTTAATAAATGAGCGCGTGTCGCGCACGCCCCTACAGTGCGACGAGCCCACCGGCGATTCTTGTTTGCATATTACGAGCGCAAGAGCCCCGGCTAATTACAGTTAGGTATAACCAGTGTTATCGAGAGTGTGCCTGTTGCGCAACAATTACCTTTTTGTCGCCGTTCTGCGCGCTCGCTTTGTGTTTGCGCGCGGAGCTCTCTGTGTGCAGGCGCAAGCGAGCCCGTAATTCTGTCGCTTTTATTCGTTTTGCCGAGTGAGTCTTTCGACGGAGGTTAATGGAAGTGGTTTTTTCCTTTATTGTGATGGGTGGTTTAGGTAATCGTGGTGGGTAAAAAATTTATTAAATTGGTTGATTGTGGCTGTTGTGGATGGTGTTTGAGCAAAAAATGTTTAAGAGTATGGGAATGTGAATAATGACGAATTTTTATTTTTTCGATTTGTTTATTCGAATTTACGTTTTTCTGTGGTTGTTTAAGCAGTTCAGTTTGAATTCGAGTAAGCTGTAGTACTCATTTTAGATTTCAGCTTCGAAACTCGATATCATTATAATTTTGAAATTACTATCTATTTGTACATGTATTTTCCATTTACTCCATTTCCTGCATTCACGCTTGCTTTCATTTACGCATAAGCGTGATAGACCATTATACAATTAACGTGCGGAAATAATTAGCGTGGATTATTGGCGAGCACACAAAGCAAGTAAAAATGATTGCGTGCATGCGACACGATGTAATCAATTTATTTGCCCTATACCAATCAGTTTGAGGTGTTTGCACGTGCAAATATAGATGTGTGTATAAAATAAGTAGTAATCAATACCATAAATAGATATTTTTTATAAAGTTAAAAATGAACAGTCGAAAGTCAAAAATAAGAACAACAATAAAAAATACAAAAATTAATTGTAAAAATTTATCATGAAATTATTATGATTACGTAGAAATTTTGCTGATAATACAAAGCAGAAGTTACTGAATTAGAACGAATGTAATTAGCAGTTAACACATGTTACGCACGGAAAGTGAGAAGATTTAATAGATCAGTGTTTCACACGTTAGGGTGTGCAGACACAAAAGGGTTAGTGTTTTCTAGAAAGGGCTGCATATGGTATACAATTAACTTTTCACGCCGTCTTAACACTCTATTCATAAAGCAAAACAACAAACTTAAAATTATAACTTCTATCATGAATTCGCAAGGTAAAATCTCACGCATTCGTTTTACCCCCTTATATCAATTGTTCTTTAACAATTTTCGTTAGAAAATTAAAATAAGGGAAAAGTATGAAAAAATTGAAAATTATTACGTAACATCGTGTGAAACATTTAATAAATTTAATAATTTAAAACCGACTAAAGCTTTTATAAAAGGATTATAAATATATACTGTATAAGTATATATTTATATATTTATATAAAATAAAAATATAATCACAAGGATTTTACCAATATTGACATCAATTAAAGTTTATTACAATACATTTCGTACAAAGGCAACTTAATTTTGATCAACGATGACTAAATCACCAGATGACGCGTGGTTCTTATATCTATATACAGAACATTACTTTATAGCGATCGACATATGTGACCGACTGACGCGCACATCATGAATAATAAAATTTCTAGTGAGCAGAAAAAAGATCAAGGATGGCACAAAATTATTGGTTGTTCCGGTAAGATTGAAATTAGCGGTTTTGGAGCAATTGAAGATGTCACATACTACCTACCCTCAAAGTGCTTTTATATAAAAAATTTAAATCCGATCGATGCGAGATCGCTCGTATTATGCTATTTTATTCAATTCCTGGAAATAATGAGTTTTCTTTTGAGTTGCATGCGAAAAATAATAGGTTTTTTGATGATGACTGATTCGACATGATTCTTATGTCAAGTCAGCTGGACGCGTTCTTGATGGACATGCACAGTATAGTAAATAATGGATTCTTTCGAAAATTTTTAAATTACTTTCGCATTGTGGGCAACTTTATGATGGCTATAAATAATATATCTGAATGATAAAGTAGAATGATTTTTTTACAAATTACTAATGCATCTTTAATTGTTGGATTATTCTTTTAAAATTTTATATAAATATTACACTTTAAAGATTATTTCAGCATATTTACAATATAAAAAATTAATCATAGCAAGCTTTTTCAAACTCAGAAAGGTTCTATGCTCGCTATCCGCTTACATACACCGCATCAAAAATTAAAAGATTACATTTCAGTTTCCATACAGCGGATAATCGGCCACACGCCAACATACAAAACCGTAACTATACACAACCCACTCACAGACAAACAAACCTACAACCCGCACCATTCGCAAAATCCCACACTATCACCAAACACGCTCTTTTAAAAAACAAACTAATACGCACACAATCCACACCGCGCGCTCCCAGCTCGGTTGTTCAGTTCGCCAAAACCCTACCCCACGTACAAAAGGACTGATGTCCACACCCACCCTTTCCACATACACACCGTGAGAGCCGTAGCCGGGGCGGGGTAGAAAAGCGCAGGCGGAGAAAAGCTCGCGCGACGTTTGACAATCGAGCTCTGCGGAGTGGGCTACGTATAATTACGCGCTCGCCCTATAAACGCCCGAGCGAGAAAGAGACGGCCGCACACGCGCGCGGTCGTATTATGATGCACGATGGGAGAGTCGAATTTCTAACCCCCCAGCCGCAGCGCGGTGGCGAGTGTAATGATAGGCTCTCTTTCTCGCTCTCGTGGCTGAGAGAGAGTGGCTCATGGGGGATGGATATGTGTATAAGGACGTGTGGGTACTGACAGGGTGGGGTAATAATCATTACCGTGGCTGTGGATAAGGCGAGCGTCTGCTTTTGATTCATGCGTGAATTATGTTATCAATTTTCTGTTTTGTTTTTTTCTTTTGCGGGGGAGGGTGTTGAGTTAACTGACGTATCAGGGCTGGAGTTTTATTTAGGCAGTCATGTATTTTTAATTGGTTTTGGGCTTTAATCAGTTTGTGGTTACGTTGAAAAATTAATTTTTAAATAAAGTCAGTAAGCGAAACGTTTTAGAATATTACTTTCTTATTGCTTTATCAAAATGCATACATTTCAGTGCAAACAAAAGGGGCCAATCTCATGGGTCAATTCGACTTGTTTGCTCTACTTTCATACACGTTGTGCGCATCGACCCGAGAATTTTCTCGTGATGTATTTTAGGTAAGCCAAGGCTTAATTCAAATGGTTTAAAATTTCATTTTTATCATTTTTTAATATTTTTGGTTATTTTAAATATTAAAATGTTACGCACGAATTATTTCCGCATATTCATAAAAATATAATAATTATTATATGTATAAACACATTTTACGTTTCAGAATTTTCGCAAATATAAAACTAAAATTCACAAAAACAATTTAACTAAAAACAACAAAAACGCTCACCAGAGTCTGGCATTCATCGTACAGCTCGACCCACCTCTTCCACCATTTTCACCCCGAAAAAACTTTCGCACAAAACTTTCCCCTGCAGAACCAACCCGACAACGGTCCAACCCATGTACATTCCTCCCTCTCCTCTTTCACCAGAACATCCGCTCTCGAAACGACGGCCAGCAATACACAGACTCCAGCCTCGAGACAGAGACGGCGAATTTAATCTTGACGAAGACTGCCAAGTGCGCAGCTCAATTATTTCAGCCGGTAGCCGGTAGCAGCAGCAGCTCGGACACCGGCTACTCGCAATTTCCCGGAGTGTCCTCACTTCCGGCGCGTGCACCTAACTCCGCGGCGACTTATTATAAGGGCAGCAGCCTCGGGGCTATACAAGGCGCGCTCCACGGATCATTTTCATTCGGCCCCCGGAGCTTCCTCATTGCGCCCGCGCGCTCGCAATTACCGCCACGGTAGATTAGCCGCGGCTCTGCTCGCGTTCTCTCGATTATCGTCTTGGCCGTGGCTCCTGGACCCTTTACCCGGCTCCGCGATTCTATTGTTTTCACTTAGCCGGACCCGCCGCGGCAATCGGGACGAATGAAACTTGGCAGGGAGAATTGGATGCGCGGGAATTCCGCGTCGATTTTGGGTAATTGGGTTTACTTAATCAGAGCGCTTGGGAGTTTGTTGTGTTTTTGCTTTGGTATTGTTATAGGGTGGCCTGCGAAGTTGGCGAGTTTTTGTTTGACTATGAGTGTAGTTGCGACGACGGGGGTGGTGAGGGAGAGAATTGAATTTGCTTTGGAGGGGACCGGCCTGGGATCTTGGTTATTGGCTCGTGTAATAGAGTTCTAATTGGTGTGCGAGGGAGTGCGGATGATTAGATTTAATTGGAAGGAAGGCTTTGCTCTGATCTTATTGTTTTCATTTCGTTTGCAAAGAATCGTCTTAATCTGTTTGATATTAGAGTCTGTAAAATGCTTGCTTCTATTCTTTTATGAAAAGTTAAAATAAAACTTACTACTCCATATGTACCAGCTTAAGTGTATTCAATTTGACATAAACATGAAACCTCGGTTCTAAAAGCATGATTAGATTAGGTAATAAAAAATTAAGAAAGCGAAATGGTTATATTGAATAAGTTTCTCTTACAATACCCCATCAAATTAAATTACTTAAACTTCATAAAACAAATGTTTATTCTCATATTTAAAAAGTTCAAATATGTGAATATTGTGTATGTTCAACATTTAAGCTTTCGAATGATCATTTTAAATTTTTTCAATTTTTCAAATAACTTTTATTTATATATTACTTTCTTTTTGTAGTGCACCTGTTTGAGATACCTATCGGTTCAAATAAAATACCCATGTGTTTGATTAAAAAATGATGTGTTTAAAAAACATGAAAAGTAATTTTGAGCTTTTAGCTACGCTTGATTGGGTACACTTACTATATATATAAATTCATTTCGTTCTGGTCAAGTCTTAATCTATTGAAAACTCAATATTTTGTGTCAAATTTGACGTCAGGCCTTGGACAGAAGGGTTGCGAAGTATTGTAAATGATATTTCTGACAAGCATGAAATTTTCAATAATAGAAAATATCACAATAATGACAAATGTGTATTAGAGAATTCAGATCAAAACAAAATTTAATTTGATATTTCGCTTTACTTTTAGAATCATCTCAAGTTTGATGTTTGCCATCATAATAAATCGTCAAATACTCAATCGTCAATTTAATACTTTATAAAGTTTACAAAATAACAAAAAAAAAGACTAATCACGAGATCAATCAAATCAAAAACAAAAATTCAATTCTTCATTACACTCAACCCACTCATACCCACCGCACCTGGTACCAGATTAAAATATTTACTCAACTCGATTCGCGCCTGGTGAACTACGCCCCTCCGATCCATATCTACGCGCACAATCCCACGCGCTTACATGCATACACATATCGTCGCGAAAAACCTTTATTTGAATTTTAAACGAGCCAAAGCAGATTAAAATTTCACGCGCTCGCATTATAAGCCCAGGGCGTGTGTCACCAATCGCCGAACGCTTTAAAAAAGAAAATACCAGCCTCCACGCGTATACAAAAGTCCACATGCCGACAAGAACCCTAAAATCCTCGACCGGCGAGTTTGACGAAAAAGCGCGGCTTTGCGGGTGCCCGTGATAACAAAAACGAGAAGCAGTCCAGAGGGGGCGAGAAGAAAAAAAGCGAGCTCGAAGAGAAAATCCCCGCCGGCGGCGATGATACGAAAATACTGGCACGCGACATCGATTGATCCGGGCGCCACGTGGCGCGCTCCGCAATCAGCGCGCTTGACTGACGCGCCCGCATATATAGACTCGGCTCTCTATCCGCGCGAGTATAATGCGTTATTTATGGACGATTTGAAGCGCGGTCAGCGAGCCTGATCCCTGGCCTCTGTGTGTACGTACACATGCGAAATTCGCAGCCAAGGAATCGGCTCTCTTTTGTGTCAAAGCCCGCGAAATTGAAAAAGCGGATTAGACTTTTGAAGAATTCGAGCGCGCCTGGTTCTTTTTACACTCTGCTCTTTTTTTTCGAGCGAGCGCGTGGCGCAGGCGATACGCTGTCGATCATATTTGCGCGCTGGAGAAAAGGTCCGGGAATGAGCTGGCTTTGAAACGGAGAAGATCGATCGGTGCGGCGCGCGCTGAATTTTCAATCGGGGCTGGGAATGGCCGTCAGCGCCGGATTTTTGAGGGATGAGAAAATTATGAGGCGTGAAAGTCGCCGATGGGGTAGAGAGCGCCGGGCTCGAGCTCGATTAAAGCTGGATATGAAATTAGGTGTCGAGATGACGCTTGCGAATTTTTTGGCGCGAGTGATTTTGTTGAGTTGTCAGAAAAAAGTGTTTTTGTTGATTAAAATATGATAAATAAGGTTATTCATTTTTTTTATTTCTTTAATTGCACATAGTAAATATTAGTAAATAATAAATCGCTTCATTGAATCATCACGGGTGAAACTATTCATATCATTCAGAAAAACTCTATGACTTCCATAAGATTTACAAAATAAAGCTTAATACTATAGATTTAATAAATTTAAATGCACCCAACAAAGCTGATGACCATCATAAATAACGGTATAAACTACTTATAATCTCTTCATTTTCATTTTTACAGGTGCACAATAATCCGAACCGCTTAACCAAAAGCCAAAATATTACCTCACGACAGCATATAGCGGGAACCCCAAAACAAATCATGAAAAATGTCCTTTTAAATTTCATTAGCCGCATCTGCCGCTCGTCCAAAGACACCATAAATTCATTCGTCTAGATCGAAGACCCCACATTAGCCGACAATTTTGTCTCCTGCATCCGCCCCAAAACAAGGCCAGGAAAAAATTCGACTTACCAGCCCGAAAATATATGGCGCCGAATGAAAAAAGAAGCCGGCATAATAGCTAGATGTGTTCATATATAATAAACGCGCAGGAGGCGCCCCAAGTGAAATTTTTCAGGTCCCCCCTATATACTTGGGGTAAGATTATCCCCCCCTGGTAGCCCGCGTATATGTATTCTTGCGTCCCACTGTGATTTTGTTCGCGGCGCGTTGCCTACGATGCGATAATCCGTGAGTGGCGTCGCGTGCGCGTGTACCTATGGATGCACCGTGCGTATAATAAGACGGCGGTGTGTATATGGTGGACTGGAATCCCCACCTGTTTTGGAGAAGTTTAAGGGTGGGTTTTAGTTTAATACTGTTGAATGTGGAGTTTTTTGGAGAAGGGAGGATTGAGTGGATTTAATTTTGGTATTGATTAATTGTTGGATGGGGGTGTTGTTATACTGAGATGTATTATAGTTATTGTTTATTAACAATTTGAGAGAGTATCTTTTTGCATAATCTTTTATAATTCTGAATGTTTTTTATTACTATATTATGATTAAATATTACTTGAAATAAAAAATTTTGCAATTGAAACTACACCCCCTCACGCACATCAACAAACCCAACCAATGAAATAATTTCCACTTAAGCCACTTCTCTTCTCATTAACGCCACACCGACCCCCATCTATCCACCCTCTCCACAATTCCTCCACCTGCGAGACATTTTTCATACCGCCGCCGGATTAATCCTTAGCTAGGGCTTGCCGCAGTCATTTCGGCTTTTCCCTCGATCGCTTTTTATTTTCCTCACCCTTCCCGCTCTCCCAAGCCTGCCTACAATTCAGTAGCCGATTCTTTTGTCGCCCCGGGGCCTACAATATACCGCACCGAGGCGCCTCCTCGTCGCGGCTTCTTTTGCATCGCTCGCCAATTCGAGCGGATTTGTTGTGTGGCGGGGCAGCTCTAGCACACTTTGGGGGTGTGGTAAGCCGAGGCGAAACCAAGCCGCGCTCCTAATAACGAGGAATTATCGCGCAATCCGCTTTGATGTCGCCGAGTGCGGAAAATAATGTGTCGCCTGCGAGCCGCGTTAATAGAATAAGATTATTCATATTGGCGCTAGGCGAGCACGGAGCAATATCGCCCGGGGGCCGTAAGCCGTAACGTTTATTCCTTATGCGTGTTCATTTCCGCGATATGGGCTTCTTCCTTGGCGGGATCGTCGAGCGGATAATAGAGACTGTGGGATTGCAGTTTTACACGTGTTGGCGGATTTTTTTTTTTTTTTTTTTTTTTTTTTTGTTTTTTTGTTTCTTTTTTTGTTTGGTTTTATCGTTTCGCTAGGATAGTGGGCTTTTATTGTGCTTGGTCGTTTCGCGAGGTGTGGTAAGAAAGAAATTGCAGCTTTGAATTGCGTGATCTTAAAGATGAATCGCGTACAAATTTTATACATTAAATATCGTAATATAAAATTATTAAACTAATTGAATACACTTTTATAGTAATTCATTAAATCACATCCTTAAAATCAATTTCTTTTATGCGTTATAGACAATGAACTTCCTTCCCTTTTGTGAGCAACTTTTTATCGAATTAAGTGAATAAAAGCGCGTAATCGCGACCACGCACATTTCATTATTTCGCCGTTTATGCCTGAGAAACTTTATATAAATGCGAGCGCTCGCGCGCCGAAGCAAAGATTACTCATACTTGCGCGCAACAATGAAGGAGAAAGGCGGGATTCCTTTTTTTTTCTCTTTCATTTTGCCGTCGTTGTCAAAGGACCTCGAAAATCCGGCGATTTCACGCTCGCGCTCACGATAAGAGATTCCGGGGAGGCCTCATAATGGAAACGATTCCGACAATCGCAGAGCGAGTAAATACGTCTTACACTTAATTGGCATGAAATGTATGAAGAGCTGTTTGGTTTAAAAAGTGATTCGCGCTGCGAGCTTTTTAATTAAGAATTTAATTACAATGTTTGATGTTCGATGTATAATGTAGATTTTTAGTGTTTGTGAATGTAGGTATACGATTGAAAGTGACTTTTACTTTATGTCTGGTTTATATTGATAGATATTTAGAACATTGATATAAATTTTTGTATGTATGTATGAGTCAAACTAATAAAGCTTGAAACAACAAAAATCTTTAAAATTCTAAACATATAACGAATTCAATATACGTTCACGTATAATGAATTTGTATTTCTTAATAAAAACTCATATAAACTCAGGTCATCTACATTCTCCAAATCAACCAAACATCTTGAAAAAACAAACCACTTCGCATCATAAATAAACAACAATCCACTTCCGTAATTATTTCGTCTTCCCCACTGCGATCTCGAAAAACCCAACCGCCGTAAATATCCCAGCGAACGATGCATTCTACCGCTTCCTCGGAATACTAATTGCCGCGGCGAGTACCAGCAAATTTTACTTACATACATACACCCGCGTATAGCTACGCGCTCGGCATCCCAAACGGTCCTCTGAACCGTTCCGCGCACGCGCCAGAATTTATTCTCAATTAAAGATCGGACACGGCTCGCGCGCATCGCCATATATTTATCGATATAGCGGCCGGTCGTTAGCGTAGTTAGAGTTAATTTAGCCCCGACCAAGCATAGAAGAATTCCTCCTTGGAAAAGGAGACAAAGGGCGTTAATTTCCCGCGGAGGTGCGCGCACCCGCGCTCTATGTATATAAGCAGCGGCGATCTTCTTGGAATGTCTCTGCTTTTCAAAGGCCGTTCGTCAGTCGTCGGAGGATCGCTATCCGGTGATCCCTTCATAGATTCCGTGAGGCTTGTACGTAGCTCCCGGAATTCTCCTGATGCCGAGCTTGGTTTTCCGATTTTTTTTCTTCTTTTTGTCGTCGGTTTTTTCAATGGCTTTTTCCGCGTACTCTGCGTCCGATTGAGCTGGGCAAAAAATGTGGGATTCGTACCGAGAAGGGGAATTAAAATAGTGAGTGCGTATTTTTATCTGTTCTCTGGAAGAATGATTGTGGCAATGCTTTGAATATTTTCCATCCATTATCCTTTTTCCAAACGTACAATTAATAATTGGACACTATTTGAAGAATGTATAATTTAAGCATCATTCTGTCATTTAAAAAAACTTACTCCTACCAATATCTCTTTCATAAAACTCATCAGAAACCAATTGAAAACAGAAATAATCGGCCAGGCGCCAAAGTACTAAGTAAACAATACACCAAACCACCATGAAATCGTTACAACCCGTAATAAAGCCGTAACGTCATCCGCACCAGCCGCTCAGCCAACAGTTCGCTCAGCAATCGCCGGCCGTCAATCACCGAAAAAGAAACGTAATACGTTAACTCATTGTTTCATCCGGCTCGACACACCGCCTCATCCGTAATCGATCCGCACACACCACCTCTCTATATACACACACGCGCCTCCCACATCCTCCCCCCTATAGGTCCGAAAAAACAAACAGAATGTAGGGAAAAGCAGAAGACAAAGCAAAAGCCGTCTGCTAGCTCGGAGAACGAAAGGTCACCGCAGTTAATTTGCGGATGACACTGTTCAAATAGAGAGGGAGAGAGCGAGAAAAACTATCATCCCCACTCTTTCCGAGTGGATAATGTCGAAAGGTGAAAGGCCCGTGTAATTATTTTATCCTCTCTGCCGTGTAATTCGGGGTGGGGGTGTCCGCGCGCGCGCCAGAAGCCTGGGTTAAAGGGGGGGGGGGGCGCGGAATAAGCCCCCGGGCCGTGTGGAATAGACAGGAGCAAGTAGGGGGGTGCAACTGACAGCAGAAGACAATTAACCTTCCGATATGCGCGGAGAGAGGAGAGAGAGAGTGGCTCAGTCTATATATGTATCCGTGGGCACGTATTATATACTATCAAGTGTCACGCGTCATCGGATCGGCCTGACTATTCTGGGTTAATGCAATATACCTACCCTGCGAGTCCGTATTCCGCGATACAGTCCAAGTGCCGACTGTGTCTATGTGTCTGCGTGTATGTGTAGACTGTTATTGTGATGGCTGCGAGTCCGCGGTGTTGCTGTAGGTATATATAGACTCGAGGTTTGTCCGGATAGGAGTCCTAATACAATTTTGGAGTCTCGGCTGCGCGTGGAACGGTGAATATGGCGGGAAATGCGGTTTGCGCGTTGCTGCACAGCTGGTTTTGGGTTGTATCGAAGGATGCGAGCTGACGCTGAGCTGTGTCTATAGGTGGCTGGATAGAGACGCGAACATTCAATTTGCCGGGCTGATCATTGTTTTGGGGCGTGGGTGGTGGAGATGACGGCGTGAATGGAAAGCAGAGATGTTTTTAGTTTCTGGAGGT
Organism: Eupelmus azureus; assembly: GCA_030522685.1. NCBI lineage: Eukaryota > Metazoa > Arthropoda > Insecta > Hymenoptera > Eupelmidae > Eupelmus > Eupelmus azureus. The sequence continues at coordinate 26,151 of JAPYZA010001916.1, forward strand.
AGGTGAAAGTGGGTGAGTGGTTAGTTTTGAGGATGAGAGAATGTATTGGATTGGTCATCTGGGTGGAAGACAAAAATAACAGAATTATTATTGATTCATAGAGAGACAAAAAATTGAATGAGTTTTGTTTAGGTTTGAAGTAATAAGATAATAAATTGGCAAAATCTTAGAAATTATTAAACTTTATAGCAACTTAAACTGACAGCTTAGTAAATCATAGTAACTGCAAATTTTCGTCTAAAAGCTGATGATTTAAGTAATCATTACAACTGTTACCAGAAAACTATCAATTTCTTAATATTTTAAATTGCAACAAATTATCAAACCAATAAATGAAGAATTAAACATATATTTATTGTAAAATTTAAAAGGTATTCAATACTTTTGATATAATGAGTCTAAGGAGGTATCAATTGAAGCAATTAAAATTAATCACAAAATGACTTATTCGAACGATTATTAAAGACTATTAATAGACGATAATGAAGAGGTATTCCGATAGACAGAGGTAAAATTATAAGCCTTATTTTCTCATTTCAAACGATAATGCTGAATAATTGTGCAGCAGTTGCGCTTCTAAGCTTTCATTTCCGACAGGAAATGACAGCCTATACCCCAGAAACGTTTGTTGCACGATCTCAATTTCCCTCATAGATTTTTATCGCAACAACATTTGTTGCTCATCAGCTTTAATATCCAACAAAATTGAATAAAACTGATGAAATTTCGTTCAGTGCATAACAGATAAACTTATTAAAGCAAGCCCCGATCGAATCATCAAAATCGCATGACAAAATCACTGACTATCTTACTTATTCTACAATTTTCTTTCAATTATTACATTATAATTATCTGCAATGACGGAACGAATTGAGATCGCGTGAAATCCCTTTTGCGTTTCAAGTACCCATAATCCTATTGGGGCTCGATCAGCTTATGCGACAAATGCGATGTCCTCTCCCATTGGGCCGAGGTGCCGAATTGATTCTGATGAGATTAAGCGATTCGCATTTTCTGGAATTCTCGCTGAATGGCTGACCAAACAAAACTAGATAAACACGGATGGGCGAAATAATAGACTCGGTGTCTCGTATAAAACGTTAAATTTATTCAAAGAAAAACAATGAGTCGCCTGAATACAACAAATAACGTGATACTTAACATAGGTGCATCAAATAAATATAAACTATTGACATTCATGCTTTTGGTAAAGACGTTCATAAATAAACTTACATGCATTAAATAATATTCTACTTAAGTCTATAATAATTTATGTACGATAAAACAAATAGCTTAAATATTCTGTTATTTTGATTAATGAATTTTCTTTCGATTTTTTATTTTAATAATGGTCGTGATCGTTTGGAAATACAAATGTTGGCGTAGTTTTGAAAAATAGACTATTTGGATTATAATCACGTGGAAAATGCACTTGAGTTTTTGTCTTAAACAATTCAGTGCGAGGCCTTCGATTATTCTCTAACTGATTAAAATATCCTGAATTATACTTTTGGTTTTCATCTTCCTAAATAATCAAAAATTTGAATTATAATCCTGCATTACATTTGTATTATAAATAAAAACTATGTATAGCTGTATCCATATACCTGAGGAAAAAATTTACGATCCTGTCGTACAGACTCTTTTTGCGAATTACTGACGCTCAGATTACTGTATACCTTGAAATATTTTGTCAACTGATTAGACTCAAAACGATTTTCTCGTTTTTCTTTAGGAAATACAACCTTGTTGGCTGGACGTTCTCTTAATTTGTTTGAGAAAAAATTCTTATTACTATCACCCTGCTCATAGTAATCAGAATTAATAAATGACAATTGTCCAGTCCCAGTACGATCTGATTCTGGTTTCAGAGATATATAAGGTGAATCGATCTCGGTTTTTGGATTAGCGATTCTATATTGTGCTACTGAAAGAAAAAATCTTTTTTAACAAAACTGTTTACTTGACTAATGAATATTATATAAAGTTTGCATAATAACCAGAATTTTTGTAATACGGCTTGTAGTAAGACTGTTGCGGTCTGTAGTAATTGCTAGGCTTATTGAAAAGGCGAAAGAAACCACCGTTATGATTGTTCAAATAAGTAATGAGCTGGTCTTGATCACGGGGACATCTTGAGTACTCTTGGTAACACATATTTGGCCGTCCTCTGTTTGTAACTCCAAGTAAAGCTGCTTTGCCAAAATTCAAAATTGGAGATACCCCATTTGTGTCGAATGCTGTTAGCAGCCTGAATAATGAGTTAATATTAATATACCAGGCAAAAATTTAGAGCTGTGAAAAATTAGGATCAAATTTATAAACAAAATAAGGTACAGCTATGAAACAAAACTAATTTTTTTCTTCTTATATTCACTTACTATTATTTTTTAATAATCTTATTATTTGTGCGCTTTTTAAGTTTTTAAAAATAAGCTTTACACTGAAACTAAAAAAATTTTAAAACCCTCAAAAAAAAGAAAATTGTTTTTTTTCTATTTTTATTTTTGTATCAGTTTCTAAATAAGACAGAGAATGAAATGTGAATTTGTTCACAAATCTTCAATAAGTAGTATATTACGGTACAAGAGGCGAAAGTTTAAGTTCCGCCACTGTGTGAAGTTGGCGCCCGAGGCGAAGCCGAGCATGCATGACGAAAGCCCTAGTAGTGGCTAAATGCCCTTCTTTCGCCATTGAAAACGATGGCGAAAGTACGTACTTTCCACCAGGGGATCAAGAAATAGTAAAATCGACTTACGCCCTAGTGTTGAACTGTATTTTTCACCGAGAGAACCGAAAAATTATGATCGAAGGAGTGATTTTGAGGTTAGAGTAGTGAAAACTTCTTAAAATAACTAAACAATTTACCCAAACAGAGCGTTTTGTCCAAAATCCTGAAAGGTAGAACTCTGCCTGTAAGCGAGATTTCCGGGCGTTGAACCACTGGCCACCTCACAAAGTATTCGTGGAACGCACTTTAAGTCATCATACTTAGAGATAGTGGATAAGGCGCTAAAAAGTTTAAAGCCCGGCATGCTGAAACTGCTGAAATCGAATAAATTAGACAAGTTCGGAACATACAGACCACCAGCGGACAGCAGCGACTGTAACTGTAAAAGAAAATTATTGTTATCTCTTAATGTTTGTCACGACATTATTTCACGATAACATGTCAATGCGTGTCAGCTCTATAATTGGGAGAGAAATTCACCATTTGATTCCCATAATAATTTGACGAAGCCCCGGCGTTCGCAGGTGTCGAATAATCTGGAGCAAATGGATATGCAAGATATGATTGCCGCGTATCCTGATACGCGCGATCTGCTATCCTGTTTGGATTGGCGTTGCCTTGCAACAATATATTCGCGGCCAGCTCGTTCATACACCTGATATGGATAAATAATTGGATTACTCAAACTTCTGTCGATGCGTTAACTGATTAAATAATGAAATATTTGTCACAGCGCGGCATTAAGTATAATTCGGGTACTGCTAATAATAGGTAAACTCTGGCTTTTGTTCGAATAGTATATATATAATGGAAAATGAGCGTTGATTTATTAATTCTAATTTCAAAAAAAGTTTATGAAAATTCAATCCGTAATATTGTCCAGAAATAAATGATCGATAAATAAATCAACGATAATTATTCCATCACGAAATTTCACCAAATAATAATATTTACTGAAACAGTTCAAACGCATCTCTAAAAGCACCAGTTCCAAAAAATAAAAAAACACATCCACTCACAACAAAAGATCAGTGGCATTGTACGTCCTCGTCTCCTCGTTAAAGTTGCACAGCTGCTCTCGGGATAATTCCGCGGCGTCAGATCGGCGGGGATCAGTCGCAAAAACAGCCGCCACCAGCAGAGCCAGCATCAACGAAATCGATGGAAAATTCACGGGGAATAGCGCCATGGCCTCGCAACTACGCGGCTTTCGACGGAATTTCACACTAACGCTTATACCAAGCTGGTCAATGAGAGAGAGATGCAACCGCTCGCGGTCGGATTTACATAGTTTTCGCGCGCTGATTTTCAATGCGATGAGCTTTGGCGCTGCTGTGCTGCCATGTTTTCTGCAGACTATATGTATACCGGGCTGGTTTTGCTAGAGTATAGGCGAGGGCTTCGGCAAATCGGCTGCTAATAAGCGCTCGTTATCCGACCGTAAAGCTGATACTAGAGCGCCGGCCGACTGTGTATAAAGTACCGAACTGAATAGTTTGGCTAATTACGTGTTTACGATCGGCGTTTCTGCCGTTGCCGATGATACGTGTACCGAAAGTGGTATTGGAAAATTCGACGGGGTATAGTGCGGGGCTGAATGGTGATTGTCTTGTTGGCTGTTCTTCGTGGAGTGGTTTTCTGGTTTGTTTTAGTTTCTTTTATGAGCCGGCTGCAAGGAAGAGCGGATTGTGGTAATTAATTTTCGTGGTTGATGGAGAGTGCATTTGTGGAATAAAGTGGATTTATTAAATAAATAATTATAAAGTTTGCTTTATATTTTAAAGAAAAGAAATCGAAATACTATTTACTGAATAGAACCGATAAAATTACCTAATAAAATTTATTATTTTTTTTTCTACATTCAATGAACTACAGTTGAAAGTACGTGTAAGTCAAGAATTTTATACAAAATTGTCATAGTTCTCTGTTAAAATAAACTTGTACTAAATTTCTTTATATAATAATTGAATTTGCATAAATATCTGTAAGATTACGTAAGTTTTGAATTTTAATTTAAGACTTTCAAAGAATTTTAAATATTCTACTTCTATTTTTTTCAATCATATTTCTTATTTAAAGTTGTATCAACTTATAAGTATTAAATATAACTTTAATTTAATCCCTGGTAGAAATATCACGATTCGAGGCTATGAAATGACTATTTTTTGGCCATTTTCTGTCCTATAATTTATGGTTAAGTGGCCATCAAATGACCATTAAATAGAATCATTTCTACCAGTGGATCTTATCCATTATTAAGGATTATTAAAGTTAAAAATAATATAATATTACAAAACTTACATAGATATGTTTTTTTAAATAAAATAAATATTATCTAAAATGTACATTTATTATAAAATTTAAAAAATACATAAAAATTCTTGCAAAAAGATGAATAAACATTCTGAAAAGATATCGAATAAACTAGATCACGCTACTATTCAACTATCCCAATAAACAACCCAAAATACACATCAAAATACATTTCCCCAAACTCGCCCAGATAAATACATCATGATTATTCATTGAACACAGCCTAGATCATACATTCAATCGCATTTCATTACCTGAAAACACAGCCCAGAATTATACCATATTTACATTACCGCCTTTATCAAGCCCGCAAAATCGCGAATTACCGCATCGAAATTGTAACGGACCGTGAGCACCGATCCACCCTCGCTCCCCACCGTAATCGTAAAACAATTCCACACTATACGCGCGAGTTCGTTTATCTGCTCCAACTTCGGCCACCAGCGGCACGATGCATCAGGCAACGCACACATGTACAGCACCAACACTTTTCTTTTTATCTGAATCGTCGCGCATAAAACTTACTCGGTGCAGAGCGCATCGAGGTGTCAATAACGGTTCCTCCGAGGATCCGCACTAGCTGGAGGATTCTTCGAAACTGGTCTAAGGTGTGCGCGAGCTCGCACTGTGCGTGTCCGCGCGGAAGAAAGCAGCGTGTGGGTCGGCTGCAAACGTCACCGTTTACAACTCTCTCTCGGTTTGTTACACTCATGGACCTACATACGGCCGCGTGGCCGCTTGCCGGTGCGTATATACGCGCATTTCCACGTGAAATCGCTCGTGCGGAGCGAAATGAGAGGAGTGAGAGGAATTCGAAACGTTTCGAATGAATTTGTGGAAGGATTTAGGAAACTTGGGATTTCAAGTGGTGATGATAGTAATATATGATTCAAATTTTTCTAAAATAATTCATTTTTGTAATTAAAACGTAGATAAATTTTTTAAAATCGGCTTCGCAAATGAAGATCACGGAAAATTATATGAGAGTTCTGACCACAAGTATGATATAATTCATTGCAATTCGTAGGAAGTACGTGTATAATGCACCGCTATGATCGAATGCCTTACACTACTTTGGATTGGGAATAAAGTTTAATATGCATGTATAGCTAGACTTTGTATAAATGATACAATATTTATACATAAGTTAATATGGTAAATTATAAAAGTCATATAATAAATAGATTAGACAATAAATATTTATTATATTTTAAAATGATCTAATCAAAAAAATCTTAACTTAAAATATCTGAATTTCTTTTTTAAATATTTATATAAAATAATACAGATATTGCTTTAATACTTTAAGATTATATGAATGGTTCATACCATTTTAGCGACAATGTTAATAAAAAAAACTATTCGATAAAAGTAAAAATAAAAATAAACTATGATAAAAATCATTTACAAAAATGAAATGAGTGTAAAATTGCATTACAAAAATAATACAAGAATATCATAAAGTTTTTGATCCAGCAAATAATATGGAATCATCTATATACTTTATTAATACTATTTTACGCCTACGCTGGGGTTCTCTAAATTCTAGTCATGCCAAAAAAGACGCATTGCCAATTTTTCGGAGCAGGTTTCGTGATGTACGTGTATCTAGATAGGAAGTGATACTTTCTGAAAGAAAAATATATTGCGTCAGATACTTCAGGATTTGTATTTAAAATACGCTACTTTCTAAAATCACATCGATATTATTCATGACTAAACTCGATCGTGTATAGTAAATATTTCAAGTTACTTAAAAGAAAAAAGGTATAGAGATTATTAGAATTTAAAAATAATCTTATATTTTATTTGTTCAGAAAAATTAACCTTTGTATCAATTTAAATACATAAATTTAAATACATTCGCTTAATACAACATATACCTACGGTTAATAATTTTAAAAATAACAAACGAAACATATTTTGTAGAAATCATTATGATTCAAACTGTATTGTAATATTAAAAACGTGCATATGCAAATAAAAATATTCTAACAAACGAAATCGTATATAAATTTTTATCCAAAAAAGTATTTTGCTTAAATTTTGTAAATTATACATTTTATAGATATTAAATGGTATATCCCACATAAAAAACATGATACAAATTGTATTCAAACTTTGCTGTATGCAATTTGAATAAAAAATGATACTTTATAAATTGTGTTCAGGCTCATTTAACTATCATTATTTTAATAATTCTAATAAGCAATTGGTGACTTTTACTTATCACATCATTTGAAAAATGGAATATTAGTTCAATTACTTAATAATTTTAGATTTTTTAACCTAAAATTATAAATTGGTTAAAAATTTATCAAGAATTCTGTTAAATTAATTTTGAAAATTATCAATTTTTTAAGATTATTGAACAGTGAAATGAATCTTACCTATAACATTACAACATTTAACATAAAAGAGAAGAAAGGACTACATTTTAAGTTAAAATTTATTACATGCAGTACACATTTGAAAAAATAAATTGTCACAAATTCATCACTAACAAATACAACTACATAACAACTTCGATACAACTTTACTTAAACGACATTATTTTCGAATGCATTGTTTATACTCTCACCTCTCGCTGCCTTCGCAAGAGCACCTATTGTCTATGGCATTATCGAAAGAACCATTAATCTTGCCTCCGCGCGAATCATTAAGAACAAACGTCGGACTTCTTCAAATCTCGAGACTATTTTCAATATCATACAACTGCCTCCGCTTTATAATGTTTACCTATGAAAATTACAATTAATCATTGTCTCGCAACTAGCCGTTCTCAACATCCAAGCTCCTTCTTGCGAAAAAGGTGCCGATATAAAAATAAAAAATATAAAGAACCGTCCGAGCAACAAAAGAGATAGCGCGCCGACCTCGCGGTGAGGGTAATTATCATAATCACGGTAGCATCTTTGCAATTAATCCTCGGCAATTGACGTTTGTCGCGCGAGCGACTGCTAATAAAAACGATGACGCGTCAGGCGCGTTGCAGCGCGGAGAAAACATGTAGAGAGACGGACGAGCGGCCGATTACTTCACTATATACTCTCGTGGAGAAAGCGCAGGTCGAGGTCTTCCTGAACGTGTATGTATGTATAGGCACGCGTGTATGCGTGTATGTATACGTATGTACACGTGAGTGAACCGATGTTGTTTCGACTCGTGGCTGCTTCGATTTTTATTCAGCTTCTTCTTCCTTGGTTGTTTGTGTGCGTAATCGGCTACAATAACTTAACGTACGAACGTAAGATACGCTGTGTATTTACAGGATATTGTCAGGGAACTTTGTTCTGTCAACTTAGAAGTTTCTTTTCACAAATTTGGCCTTTATGTAATTCTTTTCGTATGTATTTTGTATGTGATGATTTTTTCTGGCTTTTCTAACGGTTTTGAAATTCGGTTTATTGACTTAGTCTGTAAGTACAATTGAATTTTGGTTACGAAAAACAGAACAGATCGTAAAAATTGAAAGTACAAAAAATTACGTAAAGACCAAACTAACAATTCATTTATAAACTATGCACCTATACATAAACCACTCTAGATACTATAATTTACAGAACGCTTCTAAATCCTAAATTGACAAATGTGAAATTCCGTGAATGCAGCTATGGATTTATCTTTGATTGAGTGCCTTTAGGGCCTGCAATCAATTCGATAAAGGAATCTTGCACGCTCTTCCGCGTTTCGCCAGCTGATGACAAAGCCTTGGACTGCCGATGATGTCGCCCAAGAATACGCTTAGCAAGTAATTCTCCTTCATCGGGTCCGGGGAAGATTTATATTGACTGAAACAGATTAAAATTAAATTCCGTAAACATTGTTGAAATTCAATCAATTCATTATGTTTTCTATAGCGCAGAAGGATGAGATGTTGAGTATTTTTTAGAATACGTTTTATTTATTTAGCTTGAATTCGAGTCTGGGTATTAAAATTGAATAGGTATAGTAAAGTGGAATTGGATATTTTATTTCAATTGAAAGTCCGATCCCATTTATGTCATTAATTACAAAGTTAAATTTTTACGACTCATTGTAAAATAGCAAGAAAATATATAAACAAAGTATGTTTTCATTGTTAGAGAAAATACCATTTTCTAAAAAAGAGCAATCATTGCAATTGTAGTGTTCTCTTTCTTTTATGGCAACTACCCATTATTTATTAACAACACATAACAGTCCAATAAATAGCATACTTAAACAAGTTACACCTCACTTTCCATTACCCCGCATCAATATTAAATCCACCAATATAAAACAGATCGACTGAGAACAATAACCATTCATTAAAATTTCATAAGCCAATCAAAGAATCCAATGATCATTACCCCTGAAAGATTCATCAAACCTCGCTCAGCGACACAAATTCATTAAAATCACCCAGAATCCAAGCGCACTCCCCCACGCCACCCGCAGCCTCCGATAGGAAGAAAGAGACACGAAAAGAGAGAGAGAAAAGGCAGTATTAACGGTACACCACGGGACGACTGCGTGAGCGCACAGTACAGTAAATCTCGGCCGAACAAAGTGACCCCTCCTTGGAAAGGCGATTTCAGGATTCGTAATAGGGCGAGGACCTCCGATCACGCGCCAAGTTTCCACTATTCTGCGTGCGCGCCCGCGCGGGGCTCGCATTAAATTCAGTTGTAACTAACGCCAGGAACAGATAACCTTAATGGCGCTAGCTCCCTCTAATGCATCCCGATAACTCGCGCAACGGTTTCTCCGCGTTTTTCCGTCCCTCGCTTCTTTATTCTATCTGGCGTTACCGTATGGCTGGACGTTCTGCGGTTGCGGTTCAATCTCTTTTGACCTTAAGGAATTGCTTAAAGTGCCTTGAGTTGAGAATTATTCTATTGCTTTAATGACTTTGGCGGGGTAATGATGGAACGAGACCTGCCGCGATGCTTTCGGGGTTGTTTTTAATTGTATTGATTTATTATGAAAGACGAAGCAACTGCTGCTTAGTGTTTTTTCTAATTTTAAGTAGTAGATATAAAATATGATCATGTAGATTTGTTGATGTCTTTTGTAAAATATATTTTTTCAGTTTATCTCATATCTTCAGATTTGTATAAAACTATTGATTTTCTAGAAATTTAAATTGCTTACTTCAAAACTAAACCCTGGTAGAAATTTTCCCAATCAAATTGGAAGTAGTTTCCGAATAAGCTACTTACTCGTAATTTGATTAAGTAGTGCAATAATTAAAAATCGTGTTTTGGTATTTTCCTTTTAAATTACTAATCGATCAGAAATTATTATTTGCTACCCTCTTACCGTTACTAAAGCTACTTAAATCCTCTTAAGTGTATAAGAAAAATGGTCATTGCTTTTACGATCATAAATGCCTCGAGAACGCGGCGACACTTTAAGAACCAGTCGTTTTTTGTATCAAGAGATTCTTTAATGCTCAATTTAAAGCCCGCGCTCCATTAAAAGAAATCTCAAACACGTGGATGTTGGAAGCTAGAAAATGCCACCCAAGAAAATCAATTTGCGCTTTTCATTGCAATCAGTAAAAGGGTTATAAAATTATTCGTGTGAAATATTTGAAAGCTTTTCTAATATTTATCCGTTTTTTTAATAAGTTTTGATAGTTATTTTTGAGGTTTATGGTCTATAAGAAGCAAAAGCTATAATAATAAAATACTTTACATTTAACGGAGTATTTAAAGAAAAGTTTGCAAATCATACTTCGAGTATCTCTTACGTAACGTAAATATTTGCACACTATTTTTAAGTTTTTAGTGGCGGAAAATTTTTATTTACACTAAAAATAGTTATAATACGAATTTTTCTTTTATCAAGAAGTTACAAGAGGCACGTTGTGTACTATATTTATGAATAGATATTTTAGTAATTTTAAAAGTAAGAAGTAATTTTAAAAAGGAAAAACTACCTTCGATTATCATTTAAATTACAAAAATTTCATAGCTTATTATAATTATAATTTTTTCTCTTTAAATTTTTCTATGTATTACTATTGTTTGAAAAAATATTTGAGGCTCGTTTTCATTTTATTTCATATGTTATTTTTATATCAAACGACTTAACGCTAAGGTTTTCAAAAATTGCAAATAAAATAGAAAGTACATGGAAAGGCTCGTTGTATCGATATTTCTTTCTTGTTCCTTTGACTAATGTGTTAATCGATCTTTTATGTCAGCGCGATTTTCTTGAAACGTTTTATTGCGCTTTTACTGAAATGAGTTTTAAATGTCATATTGTTTTACTTTCAATGGCATAGGCAAATGGAAAATATTCATTACAAAACTGCTACACGTTATATCAATTGAAATTAAAAGTTTTCATTTGATTAAGTCATTCTTATAACTTAGAATCAATATTTCTTCCTATTTACGGTTCTTAACAAAATGCATCTGAAAAGAGTGCTTTGTACAAAATTAGCGTTCAACGGACAATAGTTTACCCACAGTTTTCTACAATATATTCCTTTACAAAACTCTCGTGTCATTGTCTGTAATCATCCATAGTAAAGGCATTCCAGAACAAACAATCTAATCTTGACATGAAGTAATTTTCTCAAATAAAATACGCAGCACCTGTCAAAGCCCGTCCAGCTTTTGCAAAGCGGGCTTTTAATGGACGAGTTTGACTTTCATTGCGAGTGCGGCTCAGCGTTCGAGCAAAGAAACATTGACCTTTCCGTGGGGCTGGTTTTCTCGAGACAACGACTCCTTGGCAATTTAGCCAGAGCGACGGAATTATCGACGATTCTGAGGCATGACGACAAACGAGCGGCTTCCACTAACTTCGACGGCTCTTAATACCGGCAATAAAACGAATTTCTTTTTTTTGCGGTTCGTTTGAGAAACTATGGTTATTATGCATTCGCTAATCGACGAATTTCTCACTGTTTACTGTAGCTTATGCATTGAACGGTCAGTGTTTGTCTTTTTACTTTTGGATAAGTTTCGTTGTCTATCATTAGAGTTAGATCGGTTTCATTTATAAGGTATGCAAAGGAACGGTATTTATGTTTTTTTTTTATGCAATAGGAACCTGCCTTGTATATTTGATACAAAGTGTTGCAATAAAGAAGATAAAAGATATAATTTCTGTTACAACTATTATTTAATTGGAATTCAAAATTGAAATTGGATTGTAATTATAATATTAAAATAAATAAGTACATGAAATCGTATATAATAATAGTGCCTGGAGGTATATCTAATATTACTACTATTACTTAGAATATTGCACGTTCGACACATATTTATATAATAAGAAATCTACTCATTTTAATAGCGGAAATTGCATATTTTTATAGCAATTTAAATTTAGATAGTGTAATAATTTAGGTATTGAATAATAGTAATATAACTAATGTAAGACATATGAACTACTATTAAAGTACTTAAACTTTTTGAGCCAATAATTAAAAAAAATAATATTAAATAATAAGAAATCTCTATATAAATAATTAATAAGAGAAAAAATTGTGTCTTTTACCTAAAGATGACGTCCCAGTCAAGAGCACGTTCTCTGCTCCTTTTTTGAAGGGTCGTTTCTGCGTATTTTGCACATATTCTTTCATATACACAGACATTTTCTCCAAGTTCAGCTATTAATCTCTTTTCAACTTGTCCAACATCCAGGATCTCTTCGTCGTGTGGCCTAGGAATTGTTCTTTTTGTTCGGTTCATATAGGTTTCTGCAAAATTGTGTAGAAAATAGAAATTTTAGTATTTTCGTTTTCGTTTTTTAATTGTATATTATCAGCATTTAGCTTTCTACTACACATGAAATGAAAATTTCAGAACATTATATCACAAGTACCAACGAAAATACGGTTAAATTCATTTTACGATAAATTTGTCTTTGATATTTGACTTATATAATAGCCTTTTATCCAAAGATTTTTAAAGTGAATTAACATCTTGTAACAATCAAAATTAGAGAAATTTTGATAAATGTATGTGCATAATATATCATAAATCTCAATGACCTTCGATTAATTGAGAAAATTAGTAAAAGGAAGGTCGCGTCAAGTAAGTAACTTGTTACGTTGGCATAACACATGTCTAGTTTTCGAGAGGTCGCAAGCAAGTGGAACACTTTCGCTTTCGCTGCACAGTTTGCACATGTCAGTGTACTAGCCTTCACTTCCAGCGTGTACCCGCGATCTAACGGAACTAACTACTTCCTTATGGTTAAAAGAAAAAGCTAGCTTGAATTTCCTCGACTCATTATTCTAGACCATTAAGCATTATTCCATTCATTTATTATGTTTTGATAAGTTTTGGCTAATCTCAGCACAATTAAACTGAAAGTAAATTGTTGAACTTTTTTTGTAAAATGTTAAAAACTATTTTCATGCTTATTACATCTTTAAATTTTTGTAATAAATGTTTATAATTTACCAGGTCTATTTAAACGGTATGTTACTCAATAATAATACAAATAATTTATAAACTACATCTATGAAAATCTGGCATGTACAAATAACCGATTATTTCTTTACTCAACAATATGAACACTAAACCACATTAAAACACTTATGCATTGACATTGTAAAAATACCTAATGTAAACTGCATCACCAAAAAGACAGAACAAATACGGAATAAATTTAAAAAAAAGCTGTTAGAAGTTTGTCAATTGTCCATTCATCGGAACGCTTTCTCTATTTCATAACCGGCGCGCTCAAGTATGTTTGGCAGAATTTCACGGCGGGACGTGAGTATGATTACTTACGAGGATTCAGTGAGTAAGCCAGTTTCTTAACGAAATTGGTGATGCGAACTGCAGCGATGATTACAGGAAAACCAACCAGCTGGACGGGCAGTTCGAAGAAGGGCTCCTGAGGAGCCGGCGACGCTGCCGCGGCATTTAAAATCAAAAAGCAGCACGCGAGGATCGTCAATATCCTTGTTAACTGCATTTTGCTTTAATTCTGGAAAATTATTATTGATACTGTTATTGTTTAGAGTGGACGATTTTAATTACTATTTAATTATGGTGAATTCTAACATAAATATATAGTAAATTTACTAACAGAGAGTAAAAGCAGTTAGAGTAGTTTGGTTTTTGACAAAAGAACATTCTCATATAACAAATTAAACTTATATCTTTAACAAGTACAAAATAATCAACAACACGTATTGCCAATATTTAGAAAACCAAAACCACTGCATTTTCATTTTAAGAATCCGATTCCAATTCTGAAACGATGCACCGTTATAGATTTACGACTTTCTTTATCTGCTGTCATTAACAGCGACAATTATAGCAGCGACGTCGATAAATACACTTATGTTCTTTGCTCAAGCGATTAAGCCAGAGCTAGAAGACTAACCGCAGATAATGGCTATAAGTCTAAAAATAACGCTACAACTTCACGATTGATCCTGACACACGCGTGCCACTTGAATCCATGGCAAGTGGCTCCTTATCTGTATCTGCTCCTTGTAACTCGTGGGCTCGTCGTTGCGAGAGACGTCTGCTTAAGATGTTTAATGGGCGTGCCGGCTGTCGAAAATTGACGGGCTAATCTTTTATAAACTCAACAGTTTCGAGCTCTTTTCGCGTTAATACTTCTTATCCGGCGCATCGTTTGGCCGCCTCTTTTATTGGTGAGTGGTTCCGAAATTCCGTAGATAGCGTCGCTTCTTGGCGAGACACGTTTTCTTGTATTCTTGGCTTCTGTACTTACGTGTTTTCTTTCTTATCGTGTTTAGTGGTACTTTTGAGTACACGTTTTATGTGTTGAAAAGGATATCTGTCATTTTTAGTAGTAAAGTAAAGTAGTTTCATTAATTTTTCTAAATGTTTTTGAATGTTTATTGGGTTATTTGAATTATTTATTTTTAGACACAAAATTTGTTTCATTGTTAAACATTATTATTTTAGGTGTAAAAGTATTACTATAGATAGATTACTATATTATTACTATATAATTTACTATACACTGATTTTAAAAACAAAAAAATTGAGTATGTAATGGCAATTTAATAATCTATTATTGTACACATAAATGACAGAAGATGGTTTATACCATTGTTAGATTTCGAAATAACCATGAAGCTTTTATAGTAACTAAAAAAGTACGCACGTATGAGTCGTTAGTTTATTAGGATTTTGATTGAACTTTTTATGAAAAGTAATCAATTCACCTTGACACGCAAAAACAGATTCTCTGAATAAGAAAAAAGGGCCAGTTTCCAAATGAATAAGCATTTCTATGAAAAGTAAAGGAGTTTGCGTGGCTAAACCTTATGTATCCAGCTATTTATATAGCTTAACATGTTTGTGAAATCAATTATTTTATAATTTTTCAATGCTATTGCATCTATTTAATAGATAGAATTCTAACACTTTTACAATTATTGATATGATTAATTTTTAATAAAATTACTCCATTCAATGTGTTGAATACTTTACGAAAAAACGATAGATAATTTAAAAATGGAAATAATTAGCCGGTTATTATAATTATAATAAAAATGTGATCAACTCTTTATTTTAATAAACCATACAATTTTATTAAACAAAAATTTTAATATAACTTGTAAACTGTTATACTTACATGCTATATAATTTTAATATTAATTTTAATTAATTCTGAATTATAAATGATTTAAGTTTATAATTTTACGACTTAAAAATTGACGATATTGAAAAATTTTTGTTTTTATTTTTTTAAAATTAGTTGTGATTTTAAAATTAATTGTAACATTGGTTTTTCTCTATACAAGAACTTGAAATCTAAATATTTGACTTGAATTAACTCCAAGCGAATTATCAATCTAAGTATTTTGAATTAATATTTAGAGATAAGCCAATATTTTTAGAGAAATTGTTATAAGAAAACAACCAAAATTTAAAAAATTTAATATTTTTATAGAGCAATGTTATGAAAAGAGTTGAATATATTTTGCGGATGTGCATATTATTGTTACCGTGGTAGGAAAATCTTTTATAGCTTACTATGATCAATCAGAAAAATTCATAATAAAAACAACCGATTTCTAACAATTTTTAACACAGTGCAAATAAATCTACCAAACTAATTAATCCTCACCAAACCAAAAAATCAAGCAAAGTAAAAGTCTCCCTCCGACCAAAACTCCGCGCCGCGCTTCTAAAAGCCAAGATTTCCCGGCTAACCGTTCAGCGCACCTGCGCGCCGAAGACACTTTCGACTTCCTCTCCTCGTTATATAATCACAGAAAGTGAACTTGGCTCCGCGCCTCCATCCAATCCTCTCCCTCACGAAAATCCTCTCTCTCTCATACATAAACACAGCACACGATGCACACTCAGCGATCTTTAACCCATACGTACCCTACAACAAATCACGTCGCGCACTGAGAGGTAACCAGCTCCTCGAAGCTCGCGGGCTCGCTGCTGTTGCTTTGATAAAAACTCGACGCTGAATGTTTCGCCGGGCGATAGCTGTTAAGGTCTGCACTCCTGGCTGCCGCGATGCTGTTCCTGGGAGAAAGTCAAGCGCCGCGCGGGTCGCCCCTCCAAAACGTCAAAAGCGGGGCGCCCGCTCTTTAGCCGAGGCTATGTACCTGTGTACGTGCGTATGTGTGTATGCCCATGGTGTGTCGCGATCGGCTTGCGCTCGACTTGCGAAATATAGAGATCGGCAATCGCAGCAGGCTAAATTGTCGGCTGCGTGATGTGTATTAGGAGTCGATATGTCGAAGACCGGGAAAGGATGCGCGAGCTTGCCGCGTGATTAGGACAAGGTCGCGGCTTTCCCCTTGAATATGAGAGAGCGAGACGTGCTAGTGGACACGCGGCCGAGGTGGGTTGACGCTTTTGTCGGAGAGGTGTTTCTGGTATTTGTGTTTGAATTGTTTGTGGTTTGGAGGTAGGATGGTGGGGGTTGGGATTTGATGGGTGTCGTTTGGTGCATTCTTTGGATGGGGGGACTTCCGGTTAGGTTGTTAGAGGAATTTTTGTAAGTTTGTGAGAGAGGTTTATTTTGGGAGCCATTTGTGGTTTGATTGTTATTCATTGTTTGAATGGTTGTTTTTATGAAAGTGCATTTATTTTATAGCTGGTTGGTATGCAAAGTGTTTATGAAACATTTATACTAGAAATGAACGGTGAAAGTAAAGAATACTTATATTGTTACGATTATTTTCAATGATTTCCATTAATATTTTTAGTGAATTTTTATTTTGTATTTGGAATAACTAATATTTATTTATCATACTTATACCGCAATAACGTACATAATTCCATGTTTATTATAGATAAAAATATATATAAATGAATGCCCTAAATGTACCGTAAACACAGATAAATTTAGCAGCGGTATGAGTTAGTATAACTTGAAAATAAAACGGTGCTTTTGTTTTTAATGTTAAAAAAAATTAGTGCACTCTAAATGGCTCAGTTGTGTTTAATTTTGAAGTATAAATGTTGACGAATAATTTATTTATTAAATTATATATCTTGTTGTATTAAAAATAAAGTCATGTTAAAATAGTACATTACGATACGTGTGCCTTAAGTGGCTCATTATTGCACGACGTGAAGTTAGCGCCCGAGCGAAGCGAGGGCGATAAGTCACGTCGTG
>JAPYZA010001917.1:0-19017 GCA_030522685.1 Eupelmus azureus
TTTAATAAGACCAATGCCCCGCTCTTAAATCCTGAACAATATTAGCCAACACTCTTAAAAAAAATGCAGCTACGTCAAAAGAAGAAAAAAAAGCAAACGCCAAAAGAAACAAACCCAAAGCTGCAGCTTCGCTCTCCATCTCCAGCCGACAGTCTCCGCAATCGTAGCGACCCCCCGCCGGCACTTCACGGCTCTCTGCGCTCGCATCCCGCGCAAGTGCATATCCGCCAGGGTGGCTCAAGCCAGCGCGCATTGTTTATCGCTGGATATATACTCTCTCGGGCTGGGCTCCCCTTCGCTATTAATTTACTCGCTTAATAATACGAGGAGCTCGAGGGATGGGACTTTGGGACGGGGCGAACTTCGACCCTCGAGGTGGCGACCTCTCGTCGGACTGCTCTTTGTCCGTGAGCCTGCTTTTCGGGCGGGCTGATCGGTTCGCGAATGGAAATTTGGTTTGGCTGTACGCGAGTGTGGCCGGGTTAACGGGAAAGGATGAAAAAGTGATAATTGTTTTGGTTGCGCTATCTGTGTATGTAAGGAATAAAAGAAATTTGAAGGAATTCTTCATATAGATGTGGTAAGGAATGCTAGTTTTTATTTTTTTTAAATTTATTCTTTTGCCTGTTCTTCGCCTTTCAGTTGACTTCGTATATCAAGAATTTTTTTCGAACGTCTTACTGTACTGGGCCATGTTCTACTTTGACTAGTAATGCAAGTATATTAATTTTTTTCTGTTCAAGAACTTTGAATTTTTTTCTGATATTACAATATCTCTTCAATCACATAAAGTTGAAAATATATTTGAAATTTTAGAAATATAACGAATTTTAAGAATACTAAAAGAAAATGAATGTTTGTTTTATCACTTCATCACGACTGTTACTACTGAATACAGAGTATACAAAATATCTTCGAGTATAAACTTCGTTCACATACCTATACGTATAAACTAAATAGAACCTCCAGCAGTTTTCAACATCTACCGTTCTCCAGTTTTATGACACAATACTCAACGCGTCGTCCCACACTCGCCGCCTTCCGTTCCAGCCCGCGCGCGCCAATCGCGAGTCGCACACAATCGCTCGCGCCGCTATCGATTCTTCGCCCCTTCCCACGCCTTGCGGCGCTACTGCTTTACATCATAAAGAGCCTCCTCGAGCCGCTCTCTCAAATCCAAAGTTAAAAAGACGTAATACACCGGATCGAAGCGGCTTACCAGCGCGTCGGCTCGTCGCGAAAATATTCATGCACCAGCCGGACGGATGTAAGTAAGAGAAATGGAAAATTGAGCGACTGGCGCGCTATGTTTACTGGCTGGAATGAACCTGAGCTTTAGATGTGAAACAGCGAGCCACTTTTGCTGGGAGTGACTTCGCCTAAGCCTGAAGTTAAAAGAAGACTTCGAAATGCTCGCGAGGAACGTGACGCTTTCGTCGCGTGACCCTGTTTTTTTTTAACGCTTATCCGTCATTTTCCTCGTTAACTTCCGGCTTTTCTACCTTCGTCATGGAATTTACAACTGTTTTTCCGGAAGTCTAATTCTTTCTGCGCAACTCGCTATTCTTATTCAGCTTTTTATAATTATTAGCTTTTAACGTAAATTTCACGCTACTCCTCTACGCGGTAGATTAAAATCACAGCCCCACATCATCAATGCTTTTAACCGCGATCCCGCATCGAAATTATTTACGTACTATTTGATCGGCCGCAGCCGTCGTCGGCACCCTAAAACCGCGCGCGTTATGAATCTCGGCACTGTATATTCCTCTTTTCTCCCCTACTCTAGCCCCGACACTCTCGGCCGCCCAATAAAGTCGCCATCACTCACTTCTCTCCGCGCTCGCACGCGTCTTCGCCTCTCTCCCCTCCTCTCAAGAACCTCGCTCGCCCTTTTTGCTTTTTCCGAATGCAACACGTCTTCTCGATATTTCTTTTTCCCTCTTTGTTTCATTTTTAATATAGAGGGTGGAAGGGACGAAATGATAGACCTGGCGAGAGTGATATATTTATATTTTGTTGAGTGTTGCCGGAGAGCTGCACTGATATCGAGGGAAATTTTCAAAATTTTATGAAAAGCAAAAAAATTAAATAAAAATCTTTTGCCAAGTTTTTACAATCTTATAAAAAATATTTTTGTCACAATTAAATGGTATTGGAAATAGAACACAATTTGTTTTAATATTGTTTTAATATTCTTGAAATATTGTTTTGATATTATTTCAATATAACTTCAAAATTGTTTAAATATTCTTTTAATATTATTTCAACATTACTTTAATATTGTTTCAATGTCGTTTTTTCCATTAATGGTGATATACTACACTGCTGAGATTAAATAATCTCCGCTCTTATAAAAACGTCAAAAGAATCACGCCCATCCCAAACCGATCCCAAAAACATCAATAAAAAAAATCTCGTTCATTTCTCCATTTCGCGCCGCGCGGAGCACTCAGCCAGCCGTCCACGCGTGACGTCCCCTACCCGACACCTCCGAAGAAAAGAACGCGCTCGCCGACCCTTTGCGCGCGCTCCCCCATATATATTCTCATATAGCGCTCCGCCGCTGCTCTGAATTCCCAAAAAGGACTGCGCGAACTTTTTCCTCGCACGCATGACTCTCTTCGTCTTTTTTTTTCGAGCTAGGGTAGCTTTTTATATTTTTTTTTTACGCACGCGCGTATGAGCGCTCTGGAAAATGCAACTTTTCTCCTTTTTCTTTATTTCAAGGGGGTGTGAAAAAATGTTTGCGTTTCGCGCAAAACTTTGTTTTTGCAGACTCTTTCTTTTCTTTGTTGGAGTTCAGTTTTTTTTTGCGGCTGCGGGCGTGTTTTCAACCCGTTGTGTGCTCGTGAAATTATGAGCTTTGCGGTTGGGAGGGGAAGGATAATTTTTTGCGACGCTTGGAGTGGGTAACTTTTTGATGCACTGGGCGTTTGTTGATAGTACAATTAGCTAGTTGTGGTATTAAGAATGAATAAGTACACCTATGTCATAAAAATTTCAGATATAAATGTTTCGGGATTAAAATACTGCTATAGTAATGTTTTGTAAATAAAGAATGTATTGTAAATTACTGTATATCAAACATCACTTTTTTTAATAATCTTGATATACTGCTAAACCTTTTCTATTGCACTGTCAATGCGTAGTATAAACTGAACATTAGATAAACACGAATCCAATCATCTTCTTTCAAACTCGCTATTCCACACAAACTCGACCAATTCAATATCACACATGAAAATCAGGAAAGCACAAATCGACCTCCCCCATATACGATTTCGGCCACACGCCCGCCCAACTCGCGCACGACCAAAGGGTGCCGCCGTCGGCTTGCATTTTTTCTCTTACATTATCCCGCTTGCTCCGCGGCGTAATAGAGTCGGAAAGAGAGTCACGGAACCGGTTCCCTCCTTTTTTCCGTTCCGGCGCTCGCATATGACGAGGCGAATGCGCCAGCGCAAACGGACCTCCTTGGAGCGTTTAGTGCGCTTGGCGTATGTAATTGGTGGGATCAACGATGCTTTATGCGGGCCTTATTAGACGAGAGAAGCGCAGAGACAGAGAGGATTGCCGGGGCCGAAAAAGTCCCAGGCGGAATTTCGTCTTTGAGGGAGCGTTTAATTTTTGCTCGCTCGCTGTATTTTTTAATAAATTGAGAAGTAAAGAAGCGGATCATTGGTGGTCGTTTGTACGAGCGCGCGCGCTCCTGCAATGGCTTGGATGACTGTTTCAAGGGGATATCGTGGTTCAGTCGCTGACGTGGCTTCTTGCGAGGATGTCGAGATCGCATTATTGTTAAACTTACAAATTAAATTGTCGTGTAGCTTTTTGCTCGCGCCTTTTTCCGAGGACTTGTTGATAGTATAGATGTTTCCCGTAGGATGTTAAATTCTATAGCTTGCATTAAGCTTTTCGCTTATTTTTAAGGATTATTAATCAGCTTTTAAACGATTATTACTACTGGCAACTTTAATGACTGTTACTACTTAATAATATTTCAAAATAATAATAGCCGCAGCAATACTAATATCCATTCTACACAACGTTACAATTATGACTTCGCATTTAATCTTCCTCCAAATCTACAAGCGCTCATACGCGCTCAAATCCCAAACTTTTGCATTTCGACGCAACATTCTATTTCACCTCCCTCGCTTCTATATCTCCTCTCGCGCAACCAGTATTTTTCAATAAAAGCCCCTCGTGACGCGCAAAAAAGCGCATCTCCAGCTCTAAAAGCGCAATCCTCCATGTACCCTCCCGAAAAAAAAAGTCATTACACGGTAAAACGAGAGTGGCTGCTCTCCTAGTGGTCTAGGATCGCGCGCAATATGGCAAGCGCGCGCGACGTCGCCAAATTAATGCAGGCCTCGATGGGACTCTTGTCTCTCTCTCTCTCTCTTTCTCTCTCTCTGGCGAAAATGAACGTTCGGAGGTCGACGAAGCGACGGGCGAGGCAGAGAGAAGAGGAGAAATTGTCGACCGGCTGGGCGCGCTCTGCAATGGTATGCAGATGCCGGAGAGAGGGAGACGAGGATGTCGAGAGACAGAAATAGTTAATCAGAGAGCGAGCGTACGATTGTAGAAAGCTAGAGATGGATGAGTTTGGGTTGGGAAAAATTTCTAGTTTCGTGCGTTACGGCGTGGAGGACGGGAATGGAAAAACGGAAAAGTTTTCGCATGCTTTAATTAACGCTGAAGGTCAAATTTCGATGGTTTATTATAATAATATATAGTTTATTGATGTTAAATGGAATTATTAAAAAATTTTAACCATCATAAATAATGAAAGATGTAGAAGAGATTAATTAAAGCTACCGACTTACGCAAACTATTATTGCGGAAACAAGCATTATTGAAAGTTTAAAGATTTATCAAATAATTACCTTATAATAATCTATGAAACAATGTAGTCCCAGCAACTACGATAGAAGCGCTCACAAAAGCAGCGCGTAATTATATAAGATAAATCATCTATCATTAACTTGAATAACGCATCAATTAACTTTGCAGAGGCTAATTAGTTAAAAATATAATTCATTCAATGCTCTAATAATAAGTATTGACCAATTGCCAAGCATATATTTACTATCGAAACATTTTTAAAGTCTTGTTAATATATTGAAAATTCAAAATGAATGTACTTCATTGGAAGTAGAATATTGTTACTTTTGCATTTCCGGTCGCGTTTAAAACGACAAAAGTACCACGCAATCACGCGTCTTCTGCTAATATTGGCTAACCTTTCAAGGTTGACGCCGCCACTGTCGCCAACTTCATATAAACAGCCTTTGTGATGATTCGCCGCGTGGATTGCCAGTTTGTGTGCTAGCTTTTATCGCGATCTGACTTGGCTAGCTTTTTTACCATTTACCTGCTTTTTTAGTTTTGATTTTCTTTTCAATAAGATCGTAGAATCCTACCCTTTGAATGATTAAAACCTTTTAAAGCTCAAAGTATAACTTCCCTTTAATGCATTGAGCAAAAATGCTACTCCCTTTATTTATGATACAATGTAACGACTAAAGTACAAACACATCCAGAAAAACATTTCTCAGCATAATACGATTACCGCAGCATAGGGTCCAAACGACAAGCATCAACCGACGGCTGAACCCTCCACCCTCGCTGCCAACTTAATCATCCTCGGCAATTAGCGCAAGGCGACTCGTAATCGTCGAATTCATTAAACCAGCCCGCCGGGTTTACGAACAAATAAATTCGCCCCCCCCCACCCCCCCAAGAGACAATGGACGGCATATCGATTCGACCGCGGCGCGACGGTGTCAGCGAAATAAAGAGAGAAATCGCGGCTAAAAGAAATCCGCGAAAGTATACCGCCTTTCCCTTGTCTGAGGGGAGTTTAATAGAGGGTGAAAAGCGCGCGGTTCCCGTTACTTTGCGAGCCTCCTTTTTTCCGCCGTCGATTTCCCAGGCAATCGCGACGGCTATACTTCTTCGGTCATCGGAGGGAGCTGGCGAGGAGAGAGAGAGGAGGGTGATAAAATTGCGGGAAGTGAGGAGAGAGCGCTGGAAAAAGTGAGATCGATCGGCGCACTTATTTCACGCGAGCTTTCAGCGCGAATGCTGCCGCTGGGGGGGTTTGATGACGAGAGGCTGTTGATTAATTTTTTTCTACTCGGATATGCCTGTTGTGAACTTTGTTGTGATTTACGTATTTGTTTAGGGTAGAAGAGTAGTTTGTAGCGAATTAAATTAATCTTGAAGTTTCGATTAATTAATTTTTATCAAATCAAGTAAAATAAATAAAACTGATCTATCAAATTTATCTATTAAATTTTCTATAATTGCTTTTATTATTTTGAACCGTATTTGTCAAATATCTTATGAAAAAGATATACAATTGTTCCAAAATAAAATTATATTTTCTCTATAAAATAACACAGATCTATAAAAAAGATTAACAGTTCTCGTAATTTCCATTGATTCACAACCATTAAGTAACTGAATTCCGAAAACAATATCGCAAAGCTTGCCTGGCGCTGTTGCGCAGAAAAAGCGAAAAAGCGAGAATCGCGCGGCGCACAAGGGCTTAGTTGCGCAATCATCAGTGTGCAGAAAGCCAAAGAGAGACGAGAAATAGAGAAGAGAGCTCGAGAGCTTGCCATTTGTTCGATTTACAGTATTTGTAGTACGCCGGCTCCCTTCGAATCTCTCGAGAGGCCTATTGACTCGTTCTCTCTCTCTCTCCTCTTCCTTTCTCTATTTCCCGCCGACTCTCTCTCTCTCTCTCTCTCTCTCTCCCGCAAATACGTCTGTTTTCTTCTTTTTCCCTTATACCGAAGACAAAAGCGGCGGACCGCGTTTGTTTGCCGAACGCAAGAGCCGCTAATTGAGAAAACGAGATGAACGCTAGCGCGCGACAGACGAGCAGTCACTTTTAGCGAGTGCAAACACGAGGGGGGAGGAAGAGTTGCTTTCAATATCAATATAGACTCTGTTTTGCTTCTTTTTTCGGGAAGCGCTGAAGGGTGACGTAGGGCAAAAGCGCCTGGTGGAGGCGGCTTTATTGGCTTCGATTTCAGCACGGACGATTAAAGTCGTACATTTTCTACTTAAAGTGCAAGTATAACCTAATGTACTGGTGATTTCTTATAACCATCATCCAACAAGTATTTTGACATTTATCCACTTCTTACACCTAATACTCATATTTATTCGGTAATACGGAAATCAAGTCGATATCCAGATTGGCTCACAAATCTCAATCTCCCTTCAAACCCAGAAACTATTCACCCCTCGAAAATCCACTCAAACCATCCGCGCTCCCTCGCGCGCATCAGCCTAAAAAGCGAAAGCGAAACGGCTTACCAACGAAAATCCCGCGCTCCGCCCATCCTCCCCGGAAAAAAATCCATCCCTCGGCTGCGGATCGTCCCGTATTTTTCGCTCTGCAGCCGCGAGTGGTAAAAAAGGCGAGCGCAGCGCGCAGAGTCGATCGAATCGCCATTACGGTTAGAGAGTGCGGGGGCGCGATGGGGGAATTTATTCGCGCGGGCGAAGTGAGCGCGCCCTCGACCTCTTTCGATGCCTTTTTGCGAGTGCGCGCGAAGCTTGCAGAGCCAGCCGTCGGCCGAGGGATATAAACAAGGCAGGAGATGGCTGGAGTGACGGTTTTGGAAAAGAGAGAGTGCTTAGGGGGTTTGGGATGAGGTAGGAGCAAGGGTTCGATTGGGAATGGCCTCGTTTTGAATGTTGGTTGGAGTGTTATGCGAATGGGCGATAGTTTCGTGGAGAGGTTGATCGAATTAGGTTTTGTGATTATTTGTCTGCTCGTGTTGGTGATTTTGATGAAAGGGTGATTTGTTTTTGGAGCGTATGCTGATTTTGAAAAGGGCTTGATTAGAGGTTGTGAAATAGTAGTTGTGGAATCGCTTGTCTGAACCAGTAAGAATCTATTTTTATCGACTAATATGTTTTAAATTTTTATGCCAGAATTTGAGCAAGAATTATAATTTATAGGCCAATTGTTAACCCGATTCATTCATTTCGTTATCAAAGTTCAACTGTGTATTAACTTTAGCATTGGAAATAATCTAAGTGGACAAATTAATTGTATATTTATGGATGAAAAAAATGCCTAATAAAATTTCAAGCAAAGCTTTACTTTTGCTTATTTGATATCAACCCCCACAATTAACATCAGGCACGCCACATTAACCACGACCACTGCGTGCATTCCCGTCCAATAACCATAAAGAATCACGACTGACTCCCCATACATACTGAACGGAAATAAACGCGAAACAGCCGAAAACGCACACATACATCCCCTTATAAAAAAGACACAAAATCGAGGACGAACACCCCCCAAAAAGCTTGACTCTTAAGAGCCTAGACAGTGCGCATATATACGCTCTGAAATCCTATAGGGGAGAATATTGCCCTTTTTCCGTGCGTACCCGCTAAAACAGGGCAGGGACGCAAAAAAATATAGGAAGAAAATGGCCGTCCGCCCAAAGAGAGAAAACGAGAGAGAGGCGATAAAACATTGATTGATCGACGAAGATGGATTGATTTTGGCTGTATAGGTGGTCGCGCGCTCGCCTCCGGCTGACCCAATACTTCGGGACGCTGCGTCAATATTTTTATCCCCAGGATTGACATAATACACATGCGGAGCGACCCTCCGATGCGATGGAGCGAAAATATTGTTTCACGCCGGTTGATTTATTCGCGGATCTTGTAGCGCGCGCGTCGGCTGCTGGATTGAAACGGATAGACTCGCGTTGGATTTGATTTGGCGCGGTTTAAGGTTGAATTGATTGCCTTGCTTTTTGTGGATGAAAGTTTACTTGAATTTTTTATCGGGCTTCGGTGGGAATGTGGAAATGAAGTGAATTAACTCGATTCTGTAAACATTTGTAGTTTTACGGCGCGCTTGCTCCTCACTTGTGTAATTCCGCAAAAATTAATTATTTATGAAGGCGCTTGAACGGTAGCTTATCTTTTGAAAACTTCCTCAATTATGAAGCTTGAAAATTCCAGATGTAAAGTTGAAATAATTATTCTACTGCATATTATTTCTGCGATCTCTATCTTAAGTAGTTGAATTTTCTTTTTCGTTGCCCTGCTACATAGTTATTTGAAATACTGATTACATTGTACAAAAATTATCAAACACTTCTCCTCTACAAGATGTCAGTTTGTAAAAAAGTATTAAAATTGTAAATGAAATTCACCGACAACCATACAATTAGTATACAGTTATTGCCAACAATTTTTCTTCTTGAATTTCATGTTTTTATAATTTACCCTGAGTTAACACTCCTATATACATGAACACCCATACTTATCAATAACATCTTGACAACGAGCCACCATTAACAAACCATTCACCATCTCATTGCAGATACGGCGCGGGCTACGACCTGGCGGCGCGGCGCAAAAACGCGACGAGGGAGTCAACAGCCACCCTGAAGGCCTGGCTGAACGAGCACAAGAAGAACCCCTACCCGACCAAGGGCGAGAAAATCATGCTGGCGATCATCACGAAGATGACGCTTACCCAGGTGTCCACGTGGTTCGCCAACGCGAGGCGACGTCTCAAGAAGGAGAACAAGATGACCTGGGAGCCTAAGAATAAGACGGACGACGACGACGACGCGGCACTAACGGATTCGGAGGATAATAAGGAAAAGGACGAGATGGCTGGGGATCACGGCAGGCAAGACCACAGGGTGGGCGAGGATGCCAGGCGGGGGCTCGAGGATAATGGTAAGAATTTTTTTGTTGATTGGTTTTTTGAAGAAGGGGGTTTTATGATAGGGTTTCAATTGGTTTTAAGTATCACGAAACAATTGAATTGTGCTTGAGGTAGAAGACAAATTTTATAAGTTAGATTAAGTATTTATTAAGTTAAAATTAGGTCCGAATAATTAAAGTTGACCGCGATTTATCTTAATCGATTGTAAATAATTGACAGAGAATTTTCTTAAACAGTAAACAGTGATTGAATTATTCAGTTAATCGGTTATAAATTAGTACATAAATAACACGTGTAATAGTAGATAAATAAATTAATTTTCTGGAAAGTCAATCTTCTATTTCTTCGTTGACCTAGTATGCATCGTAATTAAAATAGTAGTCAAACCACCGATACAAAGTAACAGAAATTCACAAAAATATCACCTATTAGAATTTACCCATTATGCACCTTACCCGATAACTCCAGCTAACTTCAAAACATGACAATCGAATCAAAGCTTATCAACTGCAAAGAAATATATTAACCAGTGTATTCGACCTTCAAATTCAGTACCCCCTAATAAACTCCCCGGATTCATCGCAAAGCAAACAAAGCGGAGATTCATCTTTAACCCATGGTAACCAAACTCATCGTTAACGAAGTCACGTACTTCCAGTCGGAGTGATACGTCAAAGGCCATCTGCCACACGGCCAATCGGAATCGAAGTCGTCCCTCGGCCGCGCGTAATGAAATAATCGATCCGCCGTCGGGCGTAACCATTTTCACTCCCCGCGGACACTCGTCAACCCGTTACTCACGCTCGCATTGCTGCGGTCTTCTTGAAAGAGTGTGTGATTGAAAGGATTCAATTTGGAATTAATGACTGCGATGGAGATGATGCGGACAGACGCTGGGGAATTCGGAATGCTAGGTGCGATTAGAGAAGCGCGACGAATAAACAATAACATGTTAATAAAACTGATTTGATAGAGTTCGTTTTATTTGATTGATACGTATTTCTGCATATGAGCTAATGAAAACTTACATTAGAAGAAGATGAACAATTTACTAAGATTTATTTTCAAATTTGTTATACTTAATTGATGATACTTTAAGCCCCCACTACACAACCTTTTAAAACTTACACTCCCACCTCCCAATTTCAGTTAGACAAACGCAACCCAGCCAATTTTAGGCTGAAAAAAAATTACCATTTCCAATTTTCCAAGCCCCATGCGCTTTCCCCGAAATACTGTCCATCCCATCGGCCAGCCAATAGCGTCCTAGCCACTCTCGAGCGAGATTCCCAATGAATATCCGTGCGAGTCCTCGCGGGGGCGGACATAATGGTTCACATGTGGGTAAACACAGTGACGGGTTGCGGGTTGCCGCTCACGCGCGAGGAGATTAATGGCCTCGGCTCGGCTTGCCTCAGGCTCTCTCTCTCCGAGCTCGTTCCCCCCGTGGCGCGCGTGTGTGCGGAGGAATTTTTTTTCTTTTCCAGGGGGACGGTTGATTGAATATTTAGAGGAGGTGAAATTTTTAGGCGGGTCCATGGGTAGTGTGGAATTGGTTGGAATTTTGGTTTTCCGATAGGGTAGAAAGTAGTTTGGATCTTTTTGATGCTGTTTAAGTATTGCAATGAGTTCTGTAAAGCTGTAACTTAAATTATATCTTTCATAAACACCTTTATTCTAACCCAGCCTCGAAAATTGATCCCGGAATGGTTTTCACAATTACTCTTCAAATTATAAAAGCAGAATTCGAAAAGAATATTCTATTCAACATTCTGATCCCAGCTCGTAATAATGAACAGAGAGCCTCTTTCTCCCTTGATCATCCGCGGTCCACTCTCTCTCTCTCCCGGACAGGAACGGAAAGAGGGTGCGGCCACTCGGGCAGGCAGGGCGAGCATCAATTCCCCCGTACTGCGCGAAGCTTACGTTCTCCTCTCACTCGCGAACAGAGAATCAGAGCTGTGAGTGCACACACGCATCGTATGCGCGCTGATGTATCTGGCGCCTACGGCGAGACGAATGGTGCGGAGCCCTCCCATGGCTAGCATCACTCCGACACGAGTATTGGCCAATATCGCTCTCTCTCTCTCTCCCTCTGGTTTCCACCTGGCTTCTCGCAAAA
Organism: Eupelmus azureus; assembly: GCA_030522685.1. NCBI lineage: Eukaryota > Metazoa > Arthropoda > Insecta > Hymenoptera > Eupelmidae > Eupelmus > Eupelmus azureus. The sequence continues at coordinate 11,856 of JAPYZA010001917.1, forward strand.
GACGACACATGTGTAACGAGCTCGAGCCACTCTCGCAGCGGTAGACGAGTGTCGTCCGGCTGACACGAGCTTCGATCCAGTCTTCCTGCCTCGAATGTGTGTATGCGCATTTGGACGTTGATCAAAGTGCTGATGTGGTGGTTTGCTGACTGGCTTGGATGTGTGGAAATTGATGGGCTGGTATTGATAGTGTGTTAACAAAAATTGAGGGAATTTTAGCTTTTGAATGATATTAAAATGTTAGAAAATAATTTTAACCACTCACTTTGATAATTGGCTATTAAAAAGATCGTTGTCCTAATTCACTTTGTTCATAATCTTCTTCATCGGGCAAATAAATTTCATTTAAACTAATTTTTATTTTAAGTGAATTCAATTTGGAAAACGTATGAAACAATTCCGTTTAATTCAATCAAATATCAATACTGGTATTAATACAAGGGTTTACCTTAATATTTTTATTATAAAAAAGTGAAAATTAATAGTATTCAGAAATAAGTATTCAGAAGCGAAGAGCTTATCAAAAATACATTAATTAATTATCCAAATAACACAATAAATTAAGCGAACCACACTCCGTTAACAAATAATTCACGCAAACCGACCCAACCATCTGCGGAGGCGTATATTGACGACCTTGCGCATCTCTGCTTTATACAGCCAGCAGTGTGCGGGTTACGCGTAAACGGTCTTCACGCTCTATCGGAAGGAACGTCTGGCTGGGATGATTCGATTAACGGCCGATATAGAACTCCTGGGGGCCGACGGGTCAAAAGTTAAAGAGCCACTTGTGGACTCTTCGGCAGTATCTATTTAGTTGGCCTATAAGCTTCTCTTTATAAGAGGGTCGCGCGCAGTTAGGCGGCTCCAGCCCCCTGCGCTCGCTGCTCGCTTCGCAGTCGCTGTCTTTATCCGAGCAGCCCGTCTTTTCTCCGGGCCGCGCGCTCCCTTTCTCTTTCTCCGCCAGCGTTGGGAATTATCGCTTGACGAGCCATCAAGCCGAACCCTCGCCGGCTCATTCGAACCTCTTAATGAAATTCTCGCCCCTGAACTGGGCTGCCAGACGGCTATCCTCGCTCTCTCTTGCCCCAAGAGAGACAGTATATATACAGCCTAAGTAAGGAGAGAGAGGGAGAAGCGCGTCTATATATATAGGATATACCACTCGAGGGAAGCTGCTAAAATCTCTTGCACCCCAAAGTGCCAGGGCTCTCTCTCACTCCCTTTTTTCGCATCGTCCCTCGCTTCTCTCGAGAGCGCCCCGGATTAGATCCAAGGGCGCGGGGTGTTCACCCATAGCTGCGTAACTATTTCAGGAAGAGAGCGAACCCCTCGAAGAGAGCTCTGGCATCCCCCAGCGCTGATGGTTTCGGCCTGAGCCTCGCCGACAATGACACGCATCTCGCTTTCGCACCGCTGGGACCACGAGCCATTAACGCCAATATTCCACTCTCGCGCGCGCGCCCACGCGGCCAGCTTTCGTGCCAATTAAGAAACGAGACCAAGAGACCCACAGAGAGATGCCTTAATGTTCTTTCTCTGTTAACTAAGTGGACGTTTCGCGAGCCACTGAGTTCTGCCAGACTATTGTCTGCTGGACTTGCTTCTTGTTTGCCGTGTTTGCGTTTTTGGTCGCGACGGGAAAAACAGACGGGAAAGTTGATGGAAAACTTGGGAGATGGCTTTGCTGAAAAGTAACTGTATCAGCTAACAAGCTTAAATAGTTATAGGGATCGTAAAAAAGATATAAAGTAGTTAAGAGAAAATCGATATGAACTAATAGAACTAGACTTGAAATTAAGAAGTACGTCAAAAAATTAAGCAATTCATTTAAAAATTTTCTTGAAAGCAAAAGTATCGAATTGATGAATAATAGCGACTAACTGATAAAACTGTAATTCAGCGTAATAACGTTAGCTTTTCCCTTTTACGTGATTACAGAGCCGATGCGACATGTAAAGGCTGAGCATTTACAGCATGACAAGGACCTCGACGACGAGGACGACCTGGATCTTGAGGACGACCCTCGGCGGGTTGAGCACCACCCCTATCACCACACGATGCATCACCATCATCACCATCAAGGCTATGGGCCAGAGGATCACCTGAAGGATGAGGTCATCAAGTCAGACTGCAGTGCCGCGGGGGTACCCATTCCCGCGACAAAACCCAAGATCTGGTCGCTAGCGGATACGGCCGCGTGCAAGACGCCTCCGCCGCCATCCCATCCGCACCATCAGCAATACCACATGCACCATCACCAGCAGCAACAACAGCAGCACTATGCCCAACAACAGCATCACCAACAGCAACACCATCAGCAGCAGCACCACCTGGCCGGCCAACCGCATCATCACTCGCAGCAGCCGTGGCTAGGTGGCGCTGCTAGCGACAGTGGCGCCACTGGCGGCAGCCTAGGCGGTTTCGCTCTGCCCTCTACGGCGTCCATGAGCCCCTCGTCCGCGGCTACGGCGCCATATTCGAGCACGAGCGCGCGCTACGGCGGCTTCCTGTCCTCGTCGTCAGGTGGCCAACTTCATTACAACCCAAACTCTACGTCGGGATCGAGCAGCGCCTCATCATCGGCGGCGGCGGGGTTTCCCGAGGTTGGTACGGATACCCCGCCGCAGACGCCGCCCAACATGAAGGTTGCGACGCCCAACGGCGTGATCCAGGGCCCTCCGACCGGGTACTGCCCTGGTGGCAACAGCAGTACCCCCAGTAATGGAGCCGTCAATCCCGGTCACTACACGGCGGCGGCTCACGCCGCTGCGGGCGCTTATATGCAGAGCCAGGCGAACGCCGGTAGTCTAGCGAACGGGGTTAGTGCGAGCTACAGTACTAGGCTGCAGAACTCGCCGCACAAGGAGTTCGCACCGGCGTCAACGCAGAACGCGATACTACATCAGCACCAAACCACTGCCAGCCTGCCGCCGACGGAGGCCACTACAGCTTTTAAACCATTTTACAAGGGGTGAGTTTCTGTTATTGAAATTGATTGTATAGAAGTTTAGAAAAGATGTTGATTGCAATATGTCTTACAATTAATGTTACAATGATCAAGTTTCAAAATTTAGAAAACATAAATATCAATTTGTATTTTGCCCAACATTTTATTTGAGCTGAATCTCAATTGATCTCATAACTAACCCAGACGCTCTTTTGTTTTGATTCCAGCTCTCAGACTATGGGCAGTGGGTTCGTGTCGCCGGTTTAAGACGCCAGTTCTCTCGGAGTCTCAGCACTGTTTTCAAGGTTAGTTCTCTTGCCTTTAACCAGTTGAATTTCTCTCCTCGCCGTACACCAACTCAGCACCAAATCTCCTTTTGTCTCGTTACCATTCCCAAAGCAAACAACAAAGAGCAAGTCATAACAGGTCGGCTCGCTCTCGAGCAACGGTACCGAGAGAGCAGCGAGAGATCAGTCTTATCCAGGATCGCGATCGGTCAACACAAGAGCACCTCTCTGTCCCTCTTTCTCAAATCCCTCAAGACACGGACACCTCCGGGACAATCGATAAGGAATTAATATCCCGGCGTGCTTGATTGGTCGTTAGTCCAGACCTTCGAGAGCTCGTCCCTCGAAAATAATAGTCGTTCCCCGTCACGCGCGCGCGCGGCTAGCGTGTGGGCAGCGGCAGTGCGCGAAGCCTATCGCCACCTCCTTGACAGTAACAAATGGACGGAGATTTCAATCGGTGAATGGAATCGTAGCGTGCGCCGGTAATTTTCTCGTCGCTTCGGCTGTACCCGCGAGCTCATTCAGCGACACACCTCGGCTTCTCTGATCGACCGAGTCACCTCTATTCTCACGACAAGCGAGCTGCTTAAAATTAAACGAACGATGGACAAAAAAATAAGCGCGCTCGATCGCTTTTTAGTGACTTGTGGGGGGAATATAACGGCAATTCCGGGGACGGCTTTTATTGTCCTATAAATTCCTTGATCCTTAAAACGCGCGCGACGATGGCATTAAACGGGTTTGTGAAAAAAATTTTTTATTCACTCCCGGCGCCTTGGCGTACGCGCGGGGAAAACTATTATTCGAGGCTCGCTGATTTAAATTTATGCCTCGCTCGACGAGTAAATAAATCTTGAGCGACGTATCCGAGCTGCGAAAACGAAAAGGTACCATTCCGGTAATTGACATTCTACGCTCTAGCAAACTTATCTAAGGAGATTGAAACTATTTTCTAAGATTGACTTGGTATGTAATGATTACAAGCAAAAATGCTGATTTAGTAACGTAAGTAATAATCAAGACAATGAGTTCGAGAGACAATGGATAACCCATTTAATGGACCTTGACCGTAAGCGTTGATTAAACGCAGCTTTATCTCTATTAAAATACAATGTAAAAAGATTACAAACTTTAAATTCGGCCGTGTCGAGCTAAGGCAAACATTTTGAAAAAGCTAATCAAGAGATAGGTAAATCTTGAAAAGACTCAAGTCATCCTTATTAACGCAGCCAGTCGGTTGACTTGGCAGCAATATCCCAAGACGTCGCCCATCGGCTATACAAAGAGCCTGTGCACACAGCGAAGCTCCTGAGAAATCTCGACTCCCCCTCGGAATTACAACGCAATTAGTCACTTTCTGTAACTCGAGCGGGGCGAAAGGCCGTAAGGCAAACTCGGAACGAAAGTTCAGAATCGGAGCCGCGGTACTCGAGCTTGAAATTCGAAAATTTCTCGGTCTTTACGTTTTTTCGTCAGACTTGTCTGGGAAGAAGGCTGAGGAAGGGACGACGAGTCGAAGAATAAAAAAGCCTGGGCTCTCGGTCCACTCGGCGAGAGAGAGGAAGAAACGAGCGAGAGAAAAAGGAGGAGGACGTCTTTTAGGTGGCCGGGTGTTAGTGGGACATCCTTATCTGGTGGCGATCTGATCCTAATTTATAGCCGAGTCCCAAATAAACTAGTTTTCACTGTCGTCACCTTGCTCCTCTCTCCCAGAAAAAAGTCAGCGTGTCCGAGCTCGCGCACACACATCCGTTCTCTCCTCCTTCTTTCTCCTCTCTCTCCCTCAAGCTCATAATGCGCTCTCTTCCCGGCTAGGATAGAGAAGCGGCAGCTACCTGGTGGCTTGGAAAAGGACCACGGTAATTGCCAATTAGCCGCACGGATATTTAATTGCTATTGGGGAGGTCGTTTTGCGCCGCTCGGAGCCCTCTAAATTCGACGCGTGTAATGCCGGCCCTGAGGATTCGCTCGCTCGTCCCCGTCTTCTTAATAAATTTTATCAACGAGCCTCTGCCGCTGCTGCCGTTGACTTTTTTTTCTCCTCCTCTCGAGCGCTGGCTCTCGAGCAGAGAGCCCCTTTGTGCGCGTTCCTCTTTTTAGCACTTTACAACGTTGGGCTTTATGGATCTTTTTATTAAGAAGGATGCAGCGCGACTCTTTGGGGGTATACGATGGCTTCTTTTTTTCGGACCCGGGCCTCTACATAAATTTTATGTTTTAGGAACTTATAAGTGACTCATTAACGAGTTTTTAACCTCCTTTATGCTCCCCGGATTATTGCGCTCCGCGGACGATTGAATTTTAATAAAGCCATAACAGCTAACTGCCCGCCGACGAGGATATATACAAGCAACGCGTGTTTCTATTCTTTGTCATTGTGCGAGGTGCGGTTTATGCCTTTGCCTTTGTCAAAGCTGCCTGTAATTAATGACCGTTGGAATTAATAATGACACCCGGATAATCCCGTGGCGTTGAAAAGTGTCGATAAATATTGAATATTAAATATTGTGATTCGAATTCGGCTAGCAGCTCGTAAATTTTGTTTGCGAACGATCTTGCTTACTTTAAAAACAATTTCACTCTCCTTCCAGAAGATTTATCGATATGTCCTCATCCAAGCGTAAATCCAAAACGGTATGATTTCATCAATACCCAACTCGACATTACTTTCCAATTTTCCAACAACATCCCAACGCGCTTGAAACTGTTCGGCCCTTCGCCTTCCAATACATATAAATTCCCGCTTACCGCTCAATATCTCTCGCTCATCTCTCTGCGCGCGGCGCTCGTTATCGGCCGGCCAGGCCCCATATCGGGCTCCTCGGGGCCGTTTATCTCATTAAATCAAATCCCCATACCTCCCCCGTATCTCTCCGAGTTCCGCGCTGTCCCCCTTATTTATGAATATCCGGGACAAAACGTCCCGCGGCCTCCGCGGGGGGCGCCTGACGGCATAATTCGCCCCGCGGCGCGCGTGACCCGCGCCTGTACGCATAAATATCCACTTCGATATATTCGCGCGCATTGGCAGAACGCGCGAGTCTCGCGTGCGTAGCTATGGGGCCTTGATTTCCATCTGAGTTATTGCGCCGGGGATTGTTTATGCGAGGAGAGGCTTTAAGCGATGAGTGAGCGGCTGGGGGGACTTTAAGGAGATGCGGGGACGATAGAGTAATTGGGATTTTTGAGGTTATGTAAGGTCCAGGTGGTAATCGGGAGAATCGTAAAGCTGCAGCTAGTGGAGAGTTTACAGCGAGCTGGAAGTTTGCTGGTAGATGGGGACGGTGATATGCCGGTGTAAGGAGTGTTTTATAAACTTTTGAAATTTGGTTTGAAGCTGCAAAATTAGCGGTAGTGAGAACATTTGCATTTATCGTTGCATAAACTTTACGCGTGTTTATAGGCATTCAGCGTTTGCGATAAATCAAATTCCTTTTCATTTTCTAAACTTCGATAGCGTTACCTGGTTTCACTTCTCGGAAATTCTAACAGATTCAATATTCACTCGATCCATCAATAAAAATAAATTATCATCAAAACATGTAAAAATATTACAAAACTTATCCTTACCAAACAATCCCTACCCAATAATTCCTCATCCAGCCTCTAAACATCTAAATCACTCGCTATAAACAAGCCACCTCTCGGCTCTCCGCGCACAAATTCAAAAGGAAAATGCGATAGCTACTGCGCAGGTAACCAAATCGAGCTTCGCACTTAATACAAGCGAGCCCAGCGCGAGATCTAATTAAACGCGGGCTCGCGGTGCTTTAACGGTACAGGCCACAGCTGGGACCTCCACGATAAATCGATGCGTTGTCGCTTGTGTAGCGCAAGAGCTGCGAGCGAGAAATAAAAAGAGGGATGCGTTGATGGATGAATCGTTCGTTGCTGAAATGAGGGAAAGGTGGGTTGAAGGAAA